>JAODAL010015861.1:0-82478 GCA_025379985.1 Phyllomedusa bahiana
GGGTTCTTAGGACAATTTTTTTTGAACTCAAGCACTGATTTCTCACGGGGAGGTTTGTTACAATTGAATCCAGTCTTCTACGAACTCTTCCAGAGCATCACAGATCTCACTGTTATGTTTACATGAGGAGCATTTAGGCATCGAGGCACAATTGTGCTGTTTTCTGATTGTAGAAGCCCTGCAGTATTATTGTGTTTCTTCTGGCTGTGCAGAGTGAAATTGCTGTCGGCCCCTTACTTTGAGTGAGAGAGGCAGCCTAATGCTCCGTCTATGTTTGCATTAGGCACAGTCGCACAATTGTGCTGTTTTCTGATTGTAGAAGCAGGTGCAGTGCCTCTGTGTTTCTGCTGGCTGTGCAGAGTGAAATTGTGCCAGTCCCTTACTTTGATTGAGAGAGGCAGGAATGCACGCTCCCGTGAATACGACTGGGGTCCAGACAGAATGTAAATTAGTAGAGTCGTCAGCCAATGAAATGAAAGGAGGAGAAATCCGACCGGCACTGGGGAACAGTGTTTACAGAAAACGAAGATAAGGGAGACTGTGAAAACTAGACAGCTTTGCTAATGACATCCAATTGCAAAATTGCTTGTTTTCACTGTCCCCTTATTCTGAAGACCATTTAATGAAATCATACAACTGCTTTAACTCGGTTTGGACCTTTTCTACACTCAGCCAATTTATTATATCAGGTGATGTATTAACAGTACTGGGCCCGCCCAGATCAGCTCTAGCACCGCCCCATTAGTATTTACACCACCTACATCTACACTATGCCCGCCCACAACAGCACTGACACCACTTACACCACTCTGTCACTGTCCCCATCAGCTACTTTCTCCTCATTGGTATATACAGAGCTGAAGAACCTATTTAGTAGCTCTGCCTTCTCCTGATTCCCAGTCACCAGATCCTCATTACATTTTACAGATTTTGGTTAGTTTTTTGTACTTTTCAAAGGCTAATGCTGACCCCTCTTACATATTTTTAAATGCCTTTTTTTATTATTTATTTCCCTTCTAACAGAAGTTAGAAGCAATGTGGCATTTATTTTAAATCGCCTATACTTGTTACCTATAGGAATATATTTTGCAATATAATTCTCCAAAATATATTTAAAGCTCTCCCATTTGGCTTCTACATCACTATTTGATAATAGCTGCTCCCAGTCTATGTCCTGTAGTGCAGCCCTCAATAAGGGGAAATTGGCCTTTTTAAAATTAAATGTTTTTGCCCTCCCACTCATCACTAGTGGGATCTTCCATAAACTGCCCCATAAAATTATCCTGTAATAGGTTGAGGAACTTTCTCCCCTTTGCTGATAAAGCAGAACCCCAGTAAATATCGGGGTAACTGAAGTCGCCCATTATTATCACTGTACCCGCCTGTGCTGCCTGCTCCATTTGTTTATGCAGCTTATCCTCTATCTTCTCAGTAATGTTTTGGGATCTATAGATAACACCAAAATAATTTTTACTGTGTTAACCCCTCCACCCCCTTGTATTTCCACCCACATGTAGTACTGCACCGTCCTATAGAGAGGCGCTACTAGACCACCAATTACTGCATGCAGCTCACTACAGAGATTGTACAAGTAAAATATCCATAATTGGTTGGATCTTCTATCAATCCCATGAATCGTAGATCAGTAGTGTCTGTGACATTGTGTGGCAAGTGTGGTATCAAGATACAATTTCACAAGAAAGACCATTGTATTCATTGTATTCTGAGGGCATTGTAACTTGAGGGACCACTCTATGAAATTATTAGGTTATTTTACCAGCATGGTGAATGTCGGCTAAATAGTAATAAAAAAGGGCAAAAATTATGTTTTCTTTTGGTCATGCTGTCTCCAAAAAAAACAGAATACAAAGTTGTCAGGAAAGCCCGCGCCCACTCGGCGGCCTGACTTGGGGTGTATTTGTGACGTTGAGCTCCTCCTAGAGATACGCAAGGTCAAATGGATACGGTTTCACAGTTAACCCCTGTGCACACGGCACAGGAAGACCCAGGAAGTGCGAGAGGACACCCTACTCGCCCACAACCCTGAATGCCTGGAGGAGATCTGTTTACCCGCAATGGTGAAACAGAACTCTGCCACCCCAGTAGACTGCCACCAGTTCCTCCTTAGCTATAAGCCTGGTCCATTACAGACTTATAACAGACCAGGAACTGTCCCAGGTAGTGATATATATTAAAGACCAAGAAGACGGACACGTGAGTTTGACTTTATCAGAACAACAGACCCGCTCAGGATCAAAGTTTATGTATTTTTAATCACTTTGTGAGTGGACTAGACAAACAATACATACACAGAGATATAACTATACATATATTGGTCAGAGATGCAAATACAATATGGTGTAGAGGTACAGACAAATGAAAGTAGCAATATGTGTCTATTTACCTTAGGTTGTCCTTGTGCTCTGCATATACAAAGGTGAATGCAGCCTGCTAATTCTGGACGCTCCCGCTAAGCTCGGCGTAACCCCCTGTCCCAACGGAGACGACCCTGGGTCCAGTTGGGCTCAGACTTTTAGCTGTACTGGGACATCACACGTCACAACCCTGTCACACCCTTGGAACGGTTTATACGCTCCTCCCTTCCAGGGCCATGCTGTTCCTACCTTCGGAAACGAAATGGATCATATCCTGGTAGGGAAATGGGACAGAGCCAAGCCGGTGTTATCATCAGAACTGGATGGGCCTAAACTATAACCAGGTACCAAACACCAGGTCACTGCTCTGCTCCTGGTACCAGTTGTCCATTTCTTCCTGCCCATCGGTGCTGCAAGTGCAGGAGTGACAGCTATGCATGTGGGATGTTTCATATTTAAAAAATATGAAACTGGGATGTGCCTGTGATGTATGGTTATTCCATCATTCCTTATGAAACTTCGACACTGGCTGCCTTTCTTTGATACTTGGTGTCCGGGCGCAAATACCTGCCTTGGCCAAGGTGCAAACGAAATTAAATGAGGAATCCTTTGAGGCTCAGACTCCCTGCAGGGTTGGCTTCCTATGGATGGAGCATTTGTTTGATTGAGTACCTCCTCAATGACACCTGTTAGCAGTTGGTGAGCTTGAATGATGTCCTGCAATCTGCAATAACTGAGTGAATTTGTGAAAGGCTGGGGGGGTGTCTTTCGTCATATTCCTCCCAAAAGTGACATTACAAAATTATATTTACCACAAAAAGTAGACATTAAAAATAAAATGTTTTTGCCCTTCTGCTGTGATTGTTTTTCCCAGTTTAGACTAAAACAAATTATATTGTGGTTGCTGTTACCAAAGTATTCAGAAACCATTAGAGCTCCAACAAGTTTTGCTTTATTAGAAATGACCAAATCCAACGGAGCATCACTATTGGGATCTTCCACAAACTGCCCCATAAAATTATCCAAATTATCCTGTACAAGTCATCCTGCAAGAAACAAACTCTAGTCCACAAAAAAAAAAAAAGTTACAGCTCTTAAAAAGCAATGGTTTCATTTGTATGTCAATAGGTCCATAGAACGCTCCTCTCATAGCCGGCAGAGACGACTCAGAAGGTGTTGCAGCATACCTGCACTAGGGGCGTTGCTAGAGCTCTAAAACATCCAGGGCACAGGCCCTCTGTGTGTTGCAGTGACTGTAGGCACTGCCAGACTGAATGACCCTGTCTTTGAGATATTACGTACCCGTTAGGACAAATATATGAACCACATTTGTATGCCGTATCTTTATACTAGACTTGTTCATGTATTATTGTGCATCTTTCTGTAGCCTTTCACGTATACAGTTTCCCTTTAAACCTATATGCAGCCAAGTGCGTGTTCTACTCCCTTTTCATCATAGGTTATCAAGAAAAGAGTAGTAGACGCTAGAGACCACTGCGAGATCCACAAGCTAGTAGCAGTAAAAAAGCGGTTATTTTATTACTAGCAAAACATGTAGGCAACTAGGCAACAAACGGCCACATGTACAGCATAGCACAGATGCTTTTCGGGCACATAGCCCTTGCTCACTGTGTTGTGAACCATGTGAGTGGAAGTAATTTTAAAATATACTAAAACCAATCACGTATCACGACCAAATCATGTGATCCTATTTGAAAAGCACATAATAGTGAGAATGTAGGGAATAACTGTATACATATTTACAAAGATAGATTTTCACATGGTTCACAACACAGTGAGCAAGGGCTATCTGCCTGAAACGCGTCTGTGCTATGCTATACATGTGGGAGTTTGTTGCCTAGTGCTTTTTACATGTTTTGCTAGTAATAAAATAACCGCTTTTTTACCGCTACTGGCTTGTGGATCTCGCAGTGGTCTCTAGCGTCTGCTACAGTTACCCGGACATCTGTTTGTTTCGTGTGTACTTCCACCTGGCCGGCGGTCAGCCTCGAGCGGCACAGCAGCGGCGTGGACTCCATGGACTTTCTCTGTATACAGCCCGTGTATGTGAGCCTCTTCCATTTGTTTTTGTATCAAGAAAAGAGGACAGGAATAGAGAAACACAGAATTGAAGGACTAAGCCACAGGACTTGGATCACAGTCTAAAGCTATGGAGACACCTGTCTGCAGAGGAGCTGTGTACACAAAACAGTAGGTCAGTTTGCATGGAGACAACATATATGCAAATCTTTTATTCGTTGCTGTAGGGCAAAAAAGTCAACATATCCTAAAAGGGAGCAAAATCTGTTAACTTTGTAACATATATACACTAATAAAACAGTGGACAGAGTGAGTGTGGGATCCATAGTAAGATGTAAAGCGTCTTACGAAGAGCTCCAGGGATATTAGAATATCAGGATGCGAAAAATGAAGAATTGAAGAGTTTATCATGTTATGTGTCCTACACATCTAATAAATACAGACTTCCCAGGAATGTATAATGTGTTTCTCTTCTGCTAATCTGATCACCAGAGCTGCCAGATCTTTATTACATGTATCTCTATGAACAATGAGACTCCTCTCGTTTCGCTTTAAACTTCTAACAATCTATTGTATTTCTTTCCTGCGTCCAAACGTGCTTCCTGTATGGAGCGTTCAACAGGTGATGACCCCAATTTCCTCTGTTTAGCCTCATGTGCGGCTGCCACGAGCCCCGACACCACACCCGAGCATGCTCTGAGAGCTATTGACCTGTAGCCTGTCTCTGGTGGCTTACATATGGATATGATTGTGTCACACTTGAGGTTCAAGACTCAAAAACAAATGTACTTGTACAGGTATTCCTTAAATGGTGGGAATTTGCATCCAGATTAAAATGCACAGAAAAAGCACAAATTGATATAAAAGTACAAGTAATAAGAATAGGAATAAGGGCACAAAATAAGAAAAAACAAAGCAAGTCCATATATTAATAAAAATCACCAATCCTTAAGCCAAATTTTTCTAGGCCCAGTGAATGAAGGTCAGTGTCTCACATCCATCATTCAAACACATTTTGCCATCTTGAAATACCTTTAATTTTCAGAGGTTGCAAACTTTTAAGTAGCCATTATTTTACTAAATACTATTTTACTAAATACTAAATTTACGGAATACTAATAATTTGAAGTGTAGTTTAGCAGCTACTGTATGTGAGCAGGAATCTCAGGAACCACCACTGAGTGTCTGTTTACACATGAATTTATCAGTACCCTGATCAATAGACATACAGTGGGTTGCAAAACCATTCGTACCCCCTGAACTGCTCCTCCTTTTTAAATGTTAGGCTATGTTCACACTGGGGAATTTCAGCGCATATTTCGCTTCGTATTTGCGCTGTAATACAATCAAGATGCGTGCCGAAATTACGGTAATCCACAGGTCTCATAGAGAACTATGATTACCCGCCCTCCCCCCCGCTCGCAAAAATTTTAAATGATCGTATTGTAGGCCCGGGGAGATAAGTGACATGTCAATTATTTGCGGTGAATAAGCGGCGACAGTCTATGGGGCCGGCAGCCTGCCGGCCCCCCCGCGCCGCGGGAGTACGCGCGTATCAGTGCGACCCCCAAATCACCCGCCGTAATTGCGGCTATACTGTACGCCCCGCAATTACGCCGTGTGAACATAGCTTTACAGTCACAAACTTAAATCCATTTGATTGATATTGTATGTGATAGAGCAACACAAAGTAGCAAGTATTTGTGAAGTGTAAAGAAAATAATATGTGCTTTACCAAATGTCTGCAAATTAAAAAACTGAAAAGTGTGGTGTGCATATGTATTCAGCTCCCTGTACTCTGATACCTCTATGTAAAGTCCAGTGTGACCAATTGCCTTTAGAAGTCACTTAATTAGTAAATAGAGTACATCTGTATGTTATTTATCCCCAGTATAACTACAGCTGTTTTGTGAAGAGATGAAATGTGGCAAAGTGTATTGCAGGGTTAACATTTAAAAAAATAGCCCAAGCTGTGAACATCTCACCGAGCGCTGTTCAATCCATTTGTTATGGTATTCCCATGCCCACATGTTGGGTCACGTGTGCACCCGTGCTCCCCGCTCTCTTACCCCTATGACTGCGAGTGGGACCACAACCTGCATGTCAGTGCGCGGGCACACTTGCATTCCCGGTTCGCGCGCTGCCTACTCACCTCTTTTGGCTCCCTGTATTGTCTCTGCCGGCTGTTGCGTACGTCCCCGCACCTTAGTTCGCACGGAAAGTTTAAGGTTCCAGCATGCTGGTAATTGGGTAATTGCTGGGCGCTGACTCTACATTACCCAGCTTTACTGTGACCTCCCTGCCGGATCTTTATTGCTCATTGCCTACTGTAAAAGCGTTTCTGTATTGTTCCTTGTCTTACCGTGTACCAGACGTTTTTGCCTCCATCCAGTGACTATGATTCTTGCCACCTGCTCTGACCTTCCTGCCTGTCCTCTACCATGAGCCCCCCAAAAACATTCTGTACGGAAACTACCCCTGGGGCCCCGCCCCCCGAAAGCAAGAGATAGCAACCTGGGGGTCGTCTGTCGCAGAAAGTCCATCCTGCCTTGCGGCAGGCTCTGGTGAAAATCAACGGCCCCTTAGACTCTGCTCCCTGGTGCGCTTCCCCCAAACGTTTGGGCAGTGGCTCATTTGTTTTTAAACTACTTGCAGCCCCTTAACCATCATCCGTAAATGGAGGGAGTATGACACAACTGTTAATGTGTCGGCAGCTTACAGAGGGTCCACTATTCCCTTTATATTCAACATTCATATATATTCAGCTGCTGCCATACAAAATCCTCCAAATTCAGTGGGTTTTATGAATATTCTTTATTTATATTTTCACAATGATATTTAATGTATAGCAATTTTTCGCCCTATTAATGTATAAAAAATATTGAACAAAAAACCCTGTGTTTCATTAGTTCGGGAAACCCCTTTTTTAAGGGCCTTCCCTTTTTTTCTTTGTTTTTAAAGTCCAAAATAAAAATCATGAGCAGAAGCACCCCGCTAATGCCTTCCCTGAAAAAGAAAATCGGCAAAACCTGAAAATTTTTCGGGGGGAAAAACTTTCAAGGGGTTTTTTAACCCCCCCCGACATGTCAAGTCTTTTATGACACGTACAGTACGCTGTGAAAAATACGAGAGTAAAATCATGATTTTACACTGCACTCAATGAGTGCTGTACCTGACCATTGTTTGAAGTGTATTAGCGGCACGTACTTCCAAAGTATGTGCCACAACTATGCCGTGTGAACATACTCTTATTCTGACTGACATATATAGAGAAAACATTATACAACAAACTGAAGGTACAAGATGTATATAGGATACTGTTACTAACGCGGCAATTTAACCAATGAAAAGAAAAAAGATTGGAAAAAATTAAAAGGGGGTTTTCCCACATCCCATTCATACCTCCTGCATCCTGCTCTTCAGTTCTGTTTTCCCCCAAAGGGGGGCATGGGGAATTTTTTTTAAATTTTGCATTTTCTTTGGGGACCCACATCAGGGGCGCCCGCTGGGCTTTTTTTAAATTGGGGGCTCACCCCCCGAAAAAAACCCCCTGTGCCCCATCCCCGGCTCCAGGCCTCTGCCCGGGGCCTTTGGAGCACCGACTGGCTCTTCAGCGCATGTGCGCCCCCGCTGAACGCACACACAGCTAGGGCTTTTTTTGGGGGCGAGAAAAGCGAGCGCCCCCCTGCCCCGCAGACAGGGGTCGGACCCGCAGGCCCCAACACCGCGGGGCTCCCCGGGTCCTCAAAAGCGCTGAGGACCCCCGCGGCCCCATGCGCCTCAGCCGGCAGGTCGCGATGAAAACCACTCATCCGACGTTTCCCTTTCCCGGGGCGCCCAGTGCGCCCAATGGGCCCGTGCCCCGGGGAAAAAACCCCGCCGGGGGAGCCCCGGCTAAAGGGGGAAGGGGAGCGCGCTCGCCAGGGGAAAAAAGGTGAGTTTTAAAATTTTTTTTATTTTTATAGCGTTTACCTCCTCAGTGCCCCAATAATGCCTCCCTTTTGGGGCCCCCATATCCCTCCCCTGTGCCCCTATAATCCCTGCCGTGGCCCCCAAAAACCCCGGGCCCTGGGGCCCCCATAATCCCCCTGTGCCCCCCAAAAAATGCTGCCTGTGGCCCCCTATAAAAACTCCGGGTGCCCCTATAATGCCTGCCTGGGGCCCCCCCCCATTTTTCTGCCTGTCCCCTTTTTTATCCCCTGCCGTGGCCCCCCATATACGGGCCTGTGACCCCCATAAAACTCCTTTCCCCCCCCTTTTTACCTTGCCTGTGCCCCCAATCCCTCCCTGGGGCCCCCAAATAGATCCCTGTGCCCCCAAAATCCCCTGCCTGTTCCCCCCTTATAAAACCTGCCTTTTCCCCCTATTACCTCCCTGTGCCCCCAATAACCCTCCCTGTGCCCCCAAATACCTGCCTGGGGCCCCCCATATACTCCCCTCATTGCCCCCATAAAAGTCCCCCAAAAGCCCCTTTTATATCCCCTGCTTTGGGCCCCCCCTAAAACTGCCTCAGGCCCCCATATACTCCTAAATTTGACCCAAAAAATCCCTTCCTTTGGGGCCCCTTATACGGGCCTGTGCCCCCCTATAACTGCCTTTGGCCCCATAACCTGCCTGGGGCCCCCCTATAACCCCTTTAAAGGCCCCCATATCCTCCCCGTGGCCCCATATAATCCCTCAATAACCCTATATACCCCCTTTGTGCCCCATAAACTGCCTGTGCCCCCCTATACCGCCTTGCCCCCCCCCCCCCAAAACCCTGCCTGGGGCCCCCCTAAACTGCCTCAGTCCCCCCTATATACCTCCTCTGCCCCTATTTTTCTGCCTCGGGTGCCCCCATATCCCTGCCTGTGGCCCCCATATACCTGCCTTTTGGCCCCCATATACCTGCCGGTGGCCCCATAACCTGCCTGGGGCCCCCCATATACGCTTCAGGGGGGCCCCCCAAATACCTAACGGGGGGGACTGCTAAACAAAAATTTAAAGGATTGCGGGAAATGGTTAAAATTCTAAATATTTGTGTCCAAATCCTGGGGGACGAGTTTTGGGCCCGGGGAGCAATCCGAAAGGGTTAAACCCGGGATGGAGAAAAAAAGGGGAAAAGGGTGAACGCCCGCTGATAAAGGAAAAACGTCTCGGGTGAGTTATTTAAAATGTAACAGCAGGGAAATAAACTTATTTTGTCTGCAAGTCTAAAATACAACTAGTATCTACCACTAAAGGGGCCCCTGAAATGGGGGGGGGGTGGGGGGGGGGGGATAGTGTTAAACAAGGGGCCCGTGTACAGCTTTTTATCACATGGGGGGTTTCCCCGTTCGGTCAGGGCCCGGCAGGATTTTTTAAACCAAAAGTAGTAAAAATTTTTGGGTTTTGGGTTTTTGAAAGGAGTGTTTTTAGTCAAAATCCACTTTTTCTTTGGATTTGCTCCATGTATCGGGGGATTTTTTGGTGACTGTTTTTGGGGGATTGTCATTGAAAATTTAGAAGTTCTGAAAAAGTAAAAATTTTTTTCCTTGGTATTTTTACTGTACAGTGACTGCTGAGGGGAAGGGCGGGGTCTGTTTTGGGATGTGCCCGAAAATTTGTGAAAGGAACAAAGCTTTTTTTCTGTAAAAAAAAATCCGCGTCCCCAAAGAGGGGGGAAAAAAAACAAAGGGCCCGAGCCCCGGATGTTTTAGGACCCTACAAAGCCCCTGCCCAGCTTTTACATCACCAGGCCTTTTCCCCTCCTAGGGCAAAGAAAGGTGGTTTAAAGTGGGAGAACTGTAATTTGCTACATTAACTCAGAGGTAAAACTTTTTGTCTCCGCACAAGGTTTTCCCCGGGTTTAAATCCCTGCAGGAAACCCCCCCTGGGATTATTTTCCCCTTTATCAAATTTCACAACCTGAATGGAAAGGGGTTTTTCCTTTTTTTTTTATTTGCACTTTGACTAATTACCCAAGGGGAACAAGGACGGGAGTAGATTTACCCCACCTGGGGGTTTTAAAAACTCAGTAGCTCCCTGATAGGGGGAAGGGGTTTTCTGAGCATGTGGGCCAGGACTGAGGGAACCTCAGCCCTGGTCGTATTTCCCCCGGGGATGAGCTTTAAAAAAATGGGTCACTAAAGGACAGCTAAAACAAAAATGGGGGCAGAAAGTATAATACTGATGAATGGTGAAAAAATTTTTTTTATTTTTTTTACAAACTTTTCCCCCCTTTAAAAGTTTCTTTGTGCAAAAACCCCCTTAAAAAAAAAAAGAATTAAATTTTAAAACCCATGCCTCTTTCATTTTACGGGATTTTTTGGGGTCCAAAGGGTTTCCAAGGGGGTTTAGGGGGCCCATTGACTCCTATTTTACTTAAAGATGACAAAAGGAAAATTTAGGGGAAAAAGGGGATTTATTAAAACAAAACGATACCCTGGCCCTTTCTGAAAAGTACCAAAATCTTTTAATTTGGGGAAAAATTTGAGGGGGCGCAAAGGGGATTGAAAAAGTGCATGTTTGAATTTTCCCCTTTCCCCTAAAGATAGAAAAGTAAAACCAGGAGGAACTGAAAAAAAAATAACTCGAAATTTTAAAAGGGAAAAAATCATGGTTTTGAAATAAAAAAAAATTTTAAAAAGGGAAATTTAAAAAATTTTCTTAATAAAAAGGTTAAAACCCTGGGCAAAATTTAGAAATCAGAAATAGAAAAATTAAAGGGGGAAAGAATAGGGAATCCCAATACTGACGGGTTTTTCATCGGGAAACTTCCCCTTAACCCCCCTTTAAGGGGTTGAGTTTTTTTTTTTTTGTTTTTTGTTGACACGTTTGGGTTTTTAAACCCTTCCAACACTTTAAAATTTTAAATTTTTCCAATTTTTCCCAAAACCCCAAGGGGCTTTTAAAAATTTTTGGCCCGAAAAACTTTCAAATTTTTTAACCCCACCTAAACCCAAAAAAAAACTAAAACCCCCAAGGGGGGGCATAATGGAAAAAAAACAAAATTGCGCCATGTTTGCGGGTTTTTTAATCCCCCTTCACCTCCGAAAAAGAGTGTTCACGGGGTTGATTCAATTAGAGCAACCCAAAAAGCGGGGTTTTTGTTAATTTATAGACCTAAAAAAAAAATCCAAATATTTTCTATTTTTGAAAGAGAAAGAGAGAGAGAATTTTTTTTACCTTAACATTGACTCCCCACAGGGTGCTTGTCCACTATGGGGCGCGTCGTTTATACAGCCTATTGCATTGTATTTATATTAAATGAACATCAATGCCAGATATGTTTATTTAAAACTAAGATGTTACAAGAATGTAACAAAGACAAAAGTTCTGGTAATAGAAAGTTTGGGGAATCCTTTGTAGCAAGGTACTTTTTTTGAATACTAACATAATATGAGTGAAGTTAAATGATGATGTATCCTTGAAGAGAAAGAAGGTATGGATCAGGAGAAAATTACAATGGGTCTATTCCAGGGAGAAGTATTATGGATATCAAAATTAGAAACACTGGCACCTAAAGGGCTTAAAGGGGTTTTGCCAAGAAGTGATTTCCTCACATAACAGGCTGTACCCCCTCTTGACCTTTAAAAAAGGTGAGTTGTGTGTCTGTGTTTGAAAAAACAAGTACCTCCTCTGTGATGTCATGGCCCCAACCCTCCCATGAAACCCCTCCCGGGGCCCTGATATTCAGCCCTCTGCATTTTTGAGCAAACATTTTTTGGCAAAACCAAATAAAGGAAACTGTTTTGGGTACACAAGCTATCCCGGGGTTTTTTTTTCCCCTCTTATCTGCTCAGGAGTCAAGATAAAAAAGCGGCATTTCAGTGACACAGGGGGGGGGGGGGAGGGCTGAACGGGGGACCCGTCTCATGTTTCCCAAGAAATTACATTAAAACCCCAGGGATTCTCTATCAGGAGCCCAAGGGCTTTTACACAAAAAACAAACTATTGCAGATTCCCATTTAACACTGCTTTTTTCCCCCTCCCTTCAAAGCCCACCCATGTGTCCTGCCATCAGAAAAAAGTGAAAACAACGCATCACGGCCAGAGCTTGCCAGATCAGGCCCTTTGTCGTAGCTAATGAAAACATTTCGGGGAAACAAAGGGGCATCTAAGTCAGGTTTGCAGCTCCAGAGGCTTCACTTTTTTTTAATCACATGCACATTTTTTTTAAAGAAAAAAACCATTTGGAGGATCCCACATCAACATTAGATCATGGCAAAACCCCTTTAATGAGGAGTGTTTTTGCAGAGCCACCCATGATAGTGAAATGTAAATGTGAAATACTTTTTGGGCCATAGCAATCAAAAAAATTTTTTATTACCTATGTGCAGCATTCATTTCATGTGTATGCCTGTGATTCTTTGTTTCACTCCGTGTTTGACACACTCTTCTTAGTGTGCATTTTCCACATATTGAACAATGGAGCAGCATGCACATCTACATGTGTGCGACCTGTTGGTCTCCATCTTTGGTATTGGCAAATTCTGCCACTAAGGCTGCATTTTAATGGTTATTATTATTCATTTAAAAAAAACCTTGTGATGGCGATTATATGGATATAGAGATCCCACACCTAATGTTTTTAGATTTTGAAGTATGGTTTGTTTCTGTATACAAGAGTATTAGCTAGTCACATGATCAATAGTTTAAATAGATGAGCTAAGGTGATTTTAACCCGCTTGACAAAGGGGACGTGTTTTCCCTTGAAACATAGCAGGCGGGCCGAATTGCTCTGCAGGAATGCACTCGCGGGGTGCTTCAGCTCATGATTGATTTTGGACTGAAGAACCAAGGAAACATGGCTTAAAAAGGATTTCCTGAACTTATGAAACACTGGCCCTGTTCAATATTTTGATACATTTAATAAGATGAAAAATTGCTCTATATTTAATGTTGTGAAAATACAAATAAAGAATATTTAAGAAACCTATTGAAGTTGGATGATTACATATTTTGGATGGCAGCAGCTGAATATATATGAACAGCTGCTAACCTACCGAGACTTGGCCATCTACCTAAACTGATAGCCCAGACAGGAGAGTACAAACTGGAGAAACAGCCAAGGGAAGCAGCAGAGATCCACAGCTCAGGTGACAGAATCTGTCCACAGGACAACTATTAGTCATGTACTCCACAAATCTGGCCTTTATGGAAGAGTGGCGAGAAGAAAGCCCTTTTGGAAAGTAAGCCATAAGAAGTCCTGTTTGCAAAAAGCTATGTAGGGGACACAGCAAGCACGTGGAGGAAGGTGCTCTGCTCAGATGAGAACAAAATAAAAAATTATGGCATTAATGCCAAATGCTGTGTATGGAGGAAAGACAACAATGCACATCCCCCTGAACACACCATCCCCACCATGAAGCATGGTGGTGGTAGCATCATGCTGTGGGGATGCTCTGCTTCCGCAGGAACTGGGAAGCTGAAGATAGTTGATGGGAAGATGGATGGAGATAAATACAGAAACAAGAAACTTCAACAGCACCACATTCAAAAAAATGCAGAGTGCAAGCCCCCAGACCAGGATCAGGGTCATTAAATGCAAAAATATAGAGCGAGGCAGCACTTCAAAAAATTAAACAATGTATTTCACCCAAATAAACAGCGACGTTTTGGCCCTGAACAGAGCCGTTCTCAAGCTTGTTGAAGTGCTGCCTCGCTCTATATTTTTGGAGATAAATACAGGGCAATTCTGGAGAAAAACCTGGTTATATCGCCAAAGTTACAATGAAACTGTCACGTTTTCTAATGCAGTGGTTAGAAACACCAGATAAGTGCATCCTCTGGGCCACTGCGAGTGTAGATGGTAGACAGCCGAAGTGCAGGATAGGGACACTGGGTACAACCGGGTATAGCCGTAGACAAGTACTGGGTCCCAGTTCGGTAACAGACTTACAGGGCCGGGAGGACAGGCAGAGGTAGGCGATTGCCTAGGGCGCCTACCTCTGCCTGTCCCTTAGGGGCGCAGACAGGGGCCCCGAACTTCGCCGGGCTCCAGGCCGCTGCCATGGGCCTGAAGTGCCGGCGGTCTCTGTATGTGTGTCCGCTGGACGCACATACAGCTGCGGGCTTCTGTGGAGCAGAGAGCGAGCGCTCCCTGCTCCACAGACAGTGTCCGACACAGCGGGGCCGCCGGGTCCTCATAGCGCTGAGGACCCGTCGCGGCCCCGTGCGCTCAGCTGGCAGCGGCGCGATGTATTACCTCATCACGCCGCTGCCTGTCCTCGGGCGCACAGCGCGTCACAGGCTGTGGAGCTGCCGGAGGAGCGCGCGCCCGGAAAAGAAGACGACAGAAGAGGAGCGCGCGGCCGGGAAGCAGGTAAGGTGAGTATGAATGTTGTTATTTTTACCTGTCTTAGTGCCCTATATGCCCTAGTTAAAGCCCCTATTATTTGCCTACCTGGGCCCCTATAATGCCTGCCTGTGCCCCCTTATAATGCTGCCTGAGAGCCCCTATCAATAACCTGCCTGACCCCCTATATCTATATACCTGCCTGAGAGTGACCCTATATCTATATACCTGCCTGAGCCCCTATAATGCCTACCTGAGCCCCTATCTCTATATACCTGCCTGAGCCCCTATAATGCCTTCCTGAGCCCCTATATGCCTGCCTCAGTGCCCCTGTATACTGCCTCAGTGCCCCTATATACTGCCTCAGTGCCCCTATATACCTGCGTGAGCACCTATATACCTGCCTGAGCCCCTATAGCTATATACCTGCCTGAGCCCCTATAGCTATATACCTGCCTGTGTGCCCCTATTTACCTGCCTGAGTGCCCCTATAGCTATATACCTGCCTGAGTGCCCCTATATCAATATTCCTGCCTGAGAGTGACCCTATATCTATATACCTACCTGAGAATGCCTATATCTATATACCTGCCTGAGAATGACCCTATATCTAAAAATACCTCTGACTGAGGGGTGAGAGGAATTAGTGTGGGGGGGTGCAATTTTTTGGGGAGCGAGGGGGGGGGAGGGGGTGCCATTGGCTGTACTTGCCTAGGGCACCAAAATGTCTTGTCCCGGTCCTGCAGACTTGTGTCAGGAAACAACAGGTATACAGGTCGGTACCACGGCAGAAGACAGCAGATAAAATGCACAGAACAGCGCAGGATGAACACAAGTTTAACATGGGGTTAATGCAGGTACACTCAGGTAAACTGGTAAAATAGCAGCAATACAGCAGCCATAGGTCAGGATCCTAAGACGAACACCAACAAACTGACCAGGAGCAAAGGCAGGAAGTTTCTTATATGGTATGAGGTCACAGGTCATATATCAGGTAATAGGACACTGTTCTATTTAAACAGTGCCACGCGTGCCCTAAGCAGCGCTCATGCAAAGGATACCAAGGAGCAGGAGCAATGATAGGTGATCTACAATTGGGCAGCTACCGCCGTGACCGGGAGCCTTGCTGCGGCAGGGACAGGAGCTGGGACAGGTGAGTATATGCTTACAAAAGCAGCGGGAACCGCCACAGAGACAGACTCATGGGCATGTCCGCAGTCCATGGCATGGACCGCAGCGTGATCCACGACAGAAATCATTTAAATCAAAGCATCTTCATGTGTTACAATGGCCCAGTCAAATTCCAGATCTAATTCCCATTGAGAATCTGTGGTAGGACTTGAAAATTGCTGTTCACAAACATTCGCCAACCAATCCAACTGAGAGCTATTTTGCAAAGAAGAACGTGTAAAGCTGGTAGAGACATCTCCCAATAGACTGCAATTGTCATTGCAGCTAGAGGTGGTCCTACAAAGCATTGAGTCGGGGATTCTAATACATACTATATGCACGCCACAGTGTTCAGTTTTTTTTAATTTGCAAAAAAAGCAAGTATCATTTTCCTTACACATCACAAATACTACTTTGTGTTGCTTTTACGTTTGTGGCTGCAATATTTAAAAATGAGAAACAGTTCAAGGAGTATGAATACTTTTGCAACCCACTGTATATAATACAGAAAACTGCTCTTAAAGCCACAGGCACCTTCAAATTCATACTGTCTGGTTAGGCTGTGAGCGGTTCTATAGCAGTGATTAGAAGATTTAGCTCCTCTATAACTAGCTAGCTAGCTAACATAGACATAAATGCACGATCTTTAATTTGTAATTAAACAACGCTACAGAGCTCCAGGGGTGAAGACAGGTATATTTCAAAGATAAACAATCTAATTTTGTTAGAGCTAAAGACTCTGCTCTGTCCAAACGTGGTTATGTCACTCTCTGCTATCTGTCTTATCAGGAAAGGGGATATGGATGGTAACCTAGAGAAACTTGTATGCACTCAGAGCAGATAAGATATCTTACTTCCTGACCACGGCAATATCAAAAGAGCAATAATTTAGTAAAAGTCTTGATTTACCATTCCCTAAATTACATAATATTCTGACCCTTTACCCAATACTGTACTGAAGCAGATCTATTCTGGGTATGCTACCAGTTGGCTACCCAGTTTTCCTGAAAATAAGACATCCCCTGAAAATAAGACATAGTGCATTTTTTTTATGCAATTCAGAGTTTGGCTGCTTATGCTGATGTTTGTGATGAAATCACTACAATATATTAATATATGTTTTGTTTTGTTCAACAATAAATGTGAATTCTTGTTCATGGCACAATAAGACATCCCCTAAAAATAAGTCTTAGCTCATCTTTAGGAGCAAAAATTTATATAAGACACTGTATTTATTCTTGGGGAAACAGGGTCCATCTGTAGCTGTAAAATTTCTTCTAATCTTGTCTGCAGATCCTTTCCAGCTTTATGAGATTAGAAGGGCAGTTTCTACAACCACTGGCAAAAATGATGTAATTAACACACTTAGGCCTCGTTCACACGGCTTATTTCTGCGCGGATTGGCGCCGTACTCCGCGCCGGATTTGTGCTGCAGTATGGCGCCAATCCGTCTGAGTAATTACGGTAATCCACTGCTACTCATAGAGAACAGTGGATTCCGTCGCTCCTCCCGCTCGGCGAATCCGCCGCGGGGGAGAAAGTGACATGCACATTATTTACGGCGCGTACGCGCCGTAAAACAATGCATTTGTCTATGGGGCCGGGGAGCGGCGCCCCCGCCGCGCTCCGGCCCCCGCCCGTCCCGCCCCTTATTCACGCCGGATTTGTGAGCGCAATCCGGCTCACAAATCCGTCGGGAATAAGCCGTGTGAACACGGCCTTAGAGGACGTCCTTTCAGCTTTTTTTTACTTCCTAGCACATAAGCAAATTGTTCCTAGTCAGTTGGTGAAAAATTTAGTGCAAATATAAATGAAATGGAAAGGTTATAAAAGGAAAACATACAAGTAGACCAAGGAAGATACTCTAGTCCCAGGATAGAAACTCAAAGCAATATTGCTTAAAAATAGAAAATGCAGAACAAAATAAATGTAAAACAAATAGCAGGAAACAGGAGAAAATGTTTATGACTGAATTGTAAAAATAAATCAGCTGCATTAATGATATATATACACAGCAAAAAGAAAACCAGCACTGATAACTGACAACAAAGGGGTACATTTATTATGGTAATGTCTCCAGAACTGTGGCTTAACTTGTGCCAAAATACTGATATACATGCTTTACACCACGTTTATAAGGTGTTTTAGACAGATTCAAGAACTTCTGCCCATCATCCGCCAAAAGGGGTGAAGCCTTGGCAAGAGGGTTCATAGTGCACCAAAAATAGGGGGTGTAAACTTAAGACTAGGCAGCCTAAACATGTACCAGATTTATCAATATTATGATCAAATTGATGCGTTGTAATGCTGTCAAGTCTAGGTTTACACTAAGTATTAGATGAGACAGTAATAATTAATCAGCTTCAAGGTTACAGTGGGCTAAAGAGAAGCAACCATGGAGTATTGCATGAAAGTTTTTGATCAATCACCAGTCTGCATTGGTCAAGAAGATGATGCTGAAGTTTTGATGTATAGTTGAAAACTCAAATACAAACACATAATTATTCAAGTTCTTAAAATTGACTGTAGCTACAAAAATGACTGTCTTATGAATTCTTATGTGAAGCAACTTTGTGCATAAATATGTCATAGCCTGTGACTCTCTAGATGATATCAAAGTAGAAGCCCTACCTTCCCAGGACAAAGTTAGACTGCCGTGACATTTTCAGTTAAACAGGTCAATTAAACATCTGAAGATATAAAAAAGTATATATTTAATAGTATGTGTAAAGTATTAAAGTAGTCAGTGTGCAGCTTGTATAGCAGTGTAAATTTGGGGTGCTCTCAAAACAACTCAACACACATATACAGTTGAAACCAGAAGTTTCCATACACTATATAAAGACAAATATTCAGGTTCTTTTCACTATCTGCTGTGAAATCAGAATAAACCTTACCCTTTTTAGATCAATTAGGAACCGAAATTATTTATATTTGCCAAACGACTGAGTAATGAGAGAGAATTTTTTAAGGCATTTTTATTACTTTCTGCAAAGTCAAAAGTTTACATACACTGGGATTACTATGCCTTTAAATAATTTGGGACAGCCCATATGATGATGTCATGTCTTTGGAAGCTTTTGGTTTATTGGCAACATCTGAGTTAATTAGAGACACACCTGTGGATGTATTTTATGCACACCAGAAACACACTGCTTCTGTGCGTAACATCATGGGAAAGTCTAAAGAAATCAGCCAAGATGTCAGGAAGAGAACTGTGGACTTGCACAAGTCTGGATCATCCTTGGGTGCAATTTCCAGGTACCTGAAGGTGCCTCGTTCATCTGTACAAACAATTCTAAACATGTACAAACAAGATAGGAATGTCCAGCCATCATATCACTCAGGTAGGAGACGGGTTTTGTGTCTCAGAGATGAACGTGCTTTGGTCTGACATGTGCATATCAACCCAAGAACAAAAGCAATAGACCTTGTGAAGATGCTGTTGGAAACTGCTAAGATTGTGTCATTATCCACAATGAAATAAGTACTGTCTCAACATGGGCTGAAAGGCCACTCTGCCGGGAAGAAGCCATTACTCCAAAAGAAACATATAAAAGCCAGATTAATGTTTGCAAATTCACACAGGAACAAAGACCTACATTTTTGGAGACATGTCCTCAATCAATCACACTCCAACCATGACCAAGACCAAACACCTGTCTAAGGACACCAGAGACAAAATTGTAGACCTGCACAAGGCTGGGATGGGCTGCAGGACAATAGGCAAGTAACTTGGTAAGAAGGAAACAACTGTTGGCGCAATTATTAGAAAATGGAAGAAATGCACAATTACTGTCAATTTTCCTCGGTCTGGGGCTCCATGCAAGATCTCATGGGGTAAGGATAATTCTGAAAAAGGTCAGGAATCAGCTCAGGCCCACACGGGAGGACCTAGTCAATGACCTGAATAGAGCTGGGACCACAGTCGGATTACTGTTAGTAACACACTACGCCGTCATGGATTAAAATCCTGCAGGGCATGTAAGGTCCCCCTGCTCACACAGGCACATGTCCGGGCCTGTTTGAAGGTAAAAATCGAAAATATTTGGAAACTCAATGTAGCCCAGTGACAGCCCCGAAACCTGAAAGATCTGGAGGAGATCTATATGGAGTGGGCCAAATCCCTGCTGCAGTGTGTGCAAACCTGGTCAGGAACTACATTAAACGTCTGACCTCTGTAATTGCAAACAAAGGTTTCTATATAAAATATTAAAGGGGTTGTCTCACTACAAGGATTGTTTTTTATGTTAAAGATCTTGCAAAAACAAGTCACTTTGCAGTATGTGTCCATTAACAGTGTCCTACCTATTCCTAGATATACCCTCTTGTATGGGCTGGATCAGCTCCTCAGGTCACTATAGCTACAGACCTGTTTGATTTGTCTTGATAGGCTGCCAGCACGTTTGCTATAGCTACAGACCTGGCTTCTACCGCACCCTAGTAGAAGCCAGTTAACACGCCCCTGAATTCAATATGAAACCAAGAAAACAGGACTGAGATAAGATGAATCGATGTAGTGAGATAACCCCTTTAAGTTGTTTTTCTATTGTATCAAATACTTATATCATACAATAAAATGCAACTTAATTATTTAAAAATCATACAATGTGATTTTCAGGATTTTTTTTAGATTCTCTCACAGTTGAAGTATTATCAGTGCATCAAATACTTATTTTTCCCACTATGTGTGTGTGTAGATAGATAGATAGATATAAAGAGAAAAAGAAAAAAACAAGGGGGGCGCACAATTAGTGTGGTAAATTAAGGTGACACAGTATTAAATGGAGTACTAATGCTCACCTGGCGAAGTTGTGCACCTATTTTAGAAGCACAACATTCATAAGCGTATACAGGGCTCTTATGTCCAGGGGCCCTTAACACGGCGCCTTGGAATCCTGGTTCTTCAGCGGGTGAATCCTTATTGAGCTCAGTATAGAAATATAGAAAAAAAATTTGATGGATCCGGCGCCATGTATTCTCTAAAGACGGCAATCATGCAGGCGAAATTATTTAAAAGTTATCCGATTTTTTTTTAAAAAGCATGCAGAGGAGTTATCCTTCGCACGATTAAAAAACAGATAAAAACTAACGCGTTTCGCGCTACACAAAGCGCTTCATCAGAGGCAATATAATATCAGACAACATAGTGCTGTCTTTTAAAGGATCTATACTTTCTTAACAGGTTCTACTAGACGTCAATCAAAGTACCTCTGGATCTTTCATCTTTCTTTTGGATAGATAGATAGATAGATAGATAGATAGATAGATAGAGTATAGTGATACTCGGTAGAAGACCAATGTAGTTAAAGGGGTTTTCTCATCACAGGCTTTCACAAACTTGAGCTTTTTCTCTGTCTTTTACAGCTTCAAATCCAATCTCTCTTCCCAGTAGGTGGGTCTTCCTGCACTGAAGACTGGTGACATCATCATTCTGTGTAAGTAGTGGAAGAGAGCGGATGTCACAGCTCTGCAGACCTCCTGCAATGCTCAGTTCTCATGCCTGGACAGCTATCACCTCCCTCCCAGGCTCCTTGTAACCAGAACACCTGTATTGCTGTAAACAGTAATACATACAGCCTGAAATGATGAAACAAATGTGAGAAATGCAAACTGCTCCACCCTCTGTTCTCAGGCAGGAGGGGAGCAGAGTGCATTTTTCACATTTGTTTCATCATGTGTATAAGGCTGTGTTATATGAGTGAGTTATATGTCGGGGAAAGTGAATCTTGAAGCTAGAGATTCAGTAATTGGCCAGATCCTTCACACAGAGCTGTCACTGTGACAGGGGCAGAGAGTTCATGCAGCCTTAATTACACAGCTCAGAGAGAGTGAAAGACAATGAGAACACAGACACAGCAAGCAGTCAGCACAGAGAGCAAGTTTCAGTTTCATTTTCACACAGCTCAGAGAGAAGAGTGCAGGCAGCCAATCACAGCACAGGGGGCGCATCCCATTCAGGGCTTGAACTAAATAACAGGCAGCCAATCACATAAAAGGAGGCGTGGCCCGACAACAGGCTTCAGATTTAGCTATAGACACGCAAAGATTAGCTCATAAGTTCTATAACTAAAATAATTTAGGTCATACAAACCAATTGCAAAAGTGCTTATTTTTACTGTCCCCATCATTACAGATATGTATCTTTAAGTGATAACATCATTGAAGGAAGAAGGTAGAGTGCTTTCACACAGCGCTTTTTTTGGTGTGTTTTTGTGCAGAAGTGTACAGCATGTCCACAAATGTACTGCACAAAAAGTGCATCAAAAACGCACCAAAAATGCTCTGTGTGAAAGCACCCTAACTGTGCTCCAAATAAACTGCCTTTATTACCAGCAAGCTTCTTTCAGTTATCAAAATTGTTCAGAAAGGTGTTTCAAGTAAGTAATCAATTGCAGTGTTTGAAGTATTACAAACACTCTAAAGGCAGTTTAATTGGAGCGCAGTTAAAACTACATCAAAACTGCACTGTGTGAAAGCAGCCTTGCTGTAGGCAGGCAGTTTAGATTTCTGACAGTAAAGTCTGCAGTACGTATGCAGAATAATACATCAGAACTTAAATAATTAACTCTTTTCTGATAGAGAATTTTTATTTTTCCATCTAGTTTTTTAATAACAAAATTAATTTTTCACTGGTGCCATTGACCGAACCATATAAAAAAAAAAAGAAAAAAAAAAAAGTGTGTCATTTTGTGATACGTACTGTACGTTTGAATTTTTGATCACTTATTGTCCAATTTTTTGGGGATGTGAAATTACTAAAAACCTGAATATATTTAATGTATCTTCCATTCTTCCTTTAAAGCCTTACCGACAGTTTACGTACCCATACGTCAAGGTCGGGTCGGGATTCCCGCAAATTGACGTATGGGTACATCATGGCGATCTTGCACGCTCACAAGCGGAGCTCGCAAGATCGCGGGATGGAACCAGCGGATATTACCGCTGGCATCATGCCGCATCCCCCACAGCCGGAGTGAGCTCCGGCCGCGGGGGATTAACCCTTCGATGTCGCGACATCGTGGTCGCGACATCGAAGCTGCAGATAGCAGGAGTGAGCTCCTGTGGCCTGCGAACCGGCGCAGTCACTGCACTCTACGCCGCGACTTATCTCCTGACCAGACCGCCCGGACGCTAAATGACAGCATCCGGGTTGTCTGGTGACGTCAAGATGCCCACAATGCATGGTCGGCAGCGTGACTGACAGTTGCCATGGCAGACCAGTATTTACAGCTATATGCTATCGTTGCTGTTCTCCAGTTCAGTGATTTTCAACCTTTTTTGAGCCGCCGGCACAATTTTTTACACTTAAAAAATCCCGGGGCTCACCACCACCAAAATGGCACAATTGAAACTAAAACAGTAATATTATACAGTATAGTTAATACTATCGATTCTAGCCAGAGATGCCCACCCACTGTAGTCAATGTGCTCCATTGTAGCCAGTGATGCCCCCCTGTAGCAGTGATCCCCCCTTGGCAAGCAGTGATGTGCCCCCTTGTAGCCAGTGATGCCCCTTGTAGCCAGTGATGCCCCCTTGTAGCCAGTGATGCCCCCATTGTAGCCAGTGTGCCCCAATTGTAGCCAGTGTGCCCATTGTAGCAGTGTGCCCCCTTGTAGCCAGTGTGCCCTCATTGTAGCAGGATGCCTCTTTGTAAACCAGTGTGCCCCCTTGTAGCCGTGTGCCCCCTTGTAGCCAGTGTGTCCCCATTGTAGACAGTGTGGCCCAATTTGTACGCCAGGATAGCCCTCTTGTAGCCAGGACGCCCCTTGTAGCCAGGATGCCACTCTTGTAGCCAGTGTGCCCCTCTTGTAGCCAGTGTGCCCCCCTTGTAGCCAGTGTGCCCCCATTGTAGCCGGATGCCCCCATTGTAGCCAGTGTGGACCCTTCTTGTAGCACAGTGGAGGCCCCCTGTATAGTAATTATAAAATTAACAAAGATTACTCACCTGGGTCGCGCGTCCGGTCGGAGCTGCTCAGCAGTGGGGAGCTGCAGAGGGGTGTTAGCAGGTGAGGCTCATCAGCTGCTTTACGCTGCACGCAACGCTCCAGGGGTTCATCGGCGGCAGAGCTGCCAGGCCGAGGAGATGGAGCGTCACAGAGGGACGCGGTCTGAGATCGGTGCGCCCCCTGTGACGCTGATTACAGGGGAGGAGTCAGGACAGGGAACGATCCGTCCAGCCTCCTCCATGCAGCTGCTGGCTCTGCGCGGCTGTTTATGAACAGTCGCGCAGAGTCAGGCGGCGATACTCCGGGCGGGACAGGGCGGCCGCGGCGCCCCGGCGGGTGAGCGGAGCCTCGGCGCCCGGGGCGACCGCACGCCTGCCCGCCCTAGGAACTGGCCATGAACATAAAACAGGGCGCACCATAGTTTGGGGAACTTTCCCCGCCGGCAACACCCGGACCATGTCCGCGGCACACTGCTTGAAAATCACTGTCCTAGGTTAATGAAACGATCCTGACGATCGTTCTACTATTCCCCTCTGGGGATACCCAGGAAAGTGTAAAAAGTTTGAAAAAGTAAAAAAAAAAAAAAAAAGTGTAAAAAAGTAAAACACAAAAAATAGAATAAAAACACGTACCCCGCCCTTATCCCCTGTACAAACGCCCCCAAAAAGATGAAAAAAAATAAATAATGTACCACTATTTGGTTTCGCTACGTGCGTAACGACCCTCCCTATAAATCTGTCATGTTAATTAATCCGTACGGTGAACGCCGTGAAACCCCCCCCAAAAAACAGTCACAGAATTGCTATTTTTGTTCATCACGCAGCACATAAAATGGAGTAAAAAGTCATCAAAAACTCATATCAACATCAAAGTGGTGCCAATAAACATGTCAGTTCATCCCGCAAAAAAAAAAAAAACCTTACAAAGCTCTGTATATGGAAAAATTATAAAGTTATGGCTATTAGAAGATAGCGATGCATAAATATTGTTTTACACAATAAAAACACTTTAAAAAAAAAAGAAAAAGTGCTTCCACATAAAAAACCTATATAAATTGACTATCACAGTAATTGTCTCAACCCACAGAGTAAAACTAACTTGTCATGGATACTACACGGTGAGCGCTATTAAAAATAAAAAACACTGCTAGGATTTCAGTATTTTCGTCACCCTGTCTTCAAAAATAGCGGATTAAAAGCGATCATAAAGTCTTGTCCCCTCAAAAATCGATTCCAATAAAAAAACGTCAATCATCCCGCAAAAAAAAAGTCCTATTACAGCTCCATAAACAGAAAATAAAAAAGTTTATGGCTCTAGACTGTGGGTGATGCAAAAAAGTTTTTTTTTTCCTTTCAAATAAAGTGTTTTATTGTGTTAAAGCAGTAAGACTTTAAAAAATTACAAATTTGGTATCGTGTAATCGTATCGACCTGATGAGTAAAATAGCATGTCATTTATACCACACGGTGTCGCTGTAAAAATGAAAATAAAAAACACTACCAGGATTGCTGTATTTTGTTCAAAATGCATCACAAAAACCTTAATAAAAAGTGATCAAAGCATCACATGCACCCCGAAATGGTACCAATAAAAACATCAACTCGCCTCACAAAAAACAAGCCCACAATCAGCAACGTATACAAAAAATTAAAAAAGTTATGTACTGATCCCCATAGTAAAGTTATCCTGTCATTTACACTGCACGGCGTATACTGTAAAAATGAAGCCCAAAAACAATGGCGGAACTGTGTTTCCTCCCCACCCCCCATGTTCATGGCCTAATGCTAAAAAAAAACGGAACAAATTTGCGCCCAAAATTCAAAATACACCCTTAGATGAGATCCATGAGGGGTGTTGAATCCAAAATGGTGCGACTTCTGGACGGTTTCACCTTTTCTAGTACCTTGGGGGCTTTGCAGATGCGACATGGGCCCACCAAAATCTGTGCTCCAAAAGACAAATAACACTCCCTGCCTTGTACACCATGACATGTGCCCAAACACGTTAAAAACCCATATTGGGGTTTTGGCCAAACTTGGAAGAAATTGGAAACACTTTGGGGGTAGTTTTTGTTCAGGATTCCTTTAAAAATTAAACATTTTCAGCTAAAATTGCAGAGTTTGGGAAAAACTTTTTTTTTTTTATTTTAGGGGCCGAATTTTGTGAAACACCTTGGGGTCAATACTCACGCACCTCTGGATAAATTCCTAAGGGGGGTATTTCGAATAGGGGGGTCTTTTAGGGTATTTTTAATGGGTTTTAGCACCTTAAGGGCCCGCAGCCCTGAAATGGTGCCTAAATAAAATTGTAATGAAAATAAACCCCCAGGTCCTAGGTGCACCTCCTTTTTCGGTTTGTGGTTAGCCAAGTAGCACACTAAGGCACATAGGGGATATCCTAAAAATGTAAATCTGGGGAAATGACATTAGCTGCATTTCCATGGTCACATCTACGTGTTCCATGTATAATAATAAAAATTAAAAATCTGCAAAAAAAAAAAAAGTAAAATTTTAAAATTTTTACCTCCACTTTGTTTAAATTTCTGTAAATATCTAAAGGGTCAACAAACTTCTTAAATGCTTTTTGAAATATTTAAGGGGGTATTTTCTTAAAGGGGTATCAAACATACAGGCCCCCAAAAGCCATTCAAACTGGACGGGTTCCTAAAAAAAATTATTTTGCAAATTTTTAAAAATTAAAAAATTACTACTAATTTCTAACCCCCCTTCATGGGGTTAAAAATGATCCAAACCTACAGTAAAACAGTGGTAGATCTAGTTATAAACTATTAGGGGAATAACTATCTTTTTTACACGCAAAAATTTTTGAGTTATTCTCACAAAAAGACAATTTCTTTTTTAAAAACCCCAGGGCCGTCAGGAAAGGGCCCAAAAAACTGAATTTAAGCATGCCACCATCACCCCCCACCTAAAGAAACCATCTCTTGACCCCCCTGCTGTCCAACTATCGCCCCATCTCACTGCTTCCTTTTTGCTTCTAAAACCCTCGAACACCACATTTATTTTAAAACTGTCCCCATCTCTCCTCCAACTTTCTTCTTGAACCACGAAATTTGGGTTTTCCCGACCCCATATGTACGAAACCGCCCAAACCCAAAGCACCAAGGGCCTAGAAAACTGCTAAAGCTTCACGTCACTCTCGATCCTTCTCCTCTTAGCTTACCCTTTCCCCTTTGACACTGTTGACCTTTCCCTTTCTGCAAAAACCCTCCCCCCTCTGCATCACAGACTCAGCCCTTTCCGGGATGTCTTCTTACCTCTCTATCGGAATTCAGTGTCTCCACTCCGCTCCCCCTCCCCCCTTCGCCCTACCCCTGTTGGGCCCCCCAAGGGAAACTTAGGGCAACCCTATGGCACTTTTTTAAATCCAGTCCTAAAGGCCCCCCAACAGGTCAAGTTTTGGGATTTCCCAGTTTTGCACGGTATGAACTTTGTCATGCATTCGTGGGAAACCCTGAAAAAAACCTTTGGTGGTCTTGGGGACTGGAGTTGAGAAACACTTTTATGGGAAATGTCCAGATTTTTTGCTGGGAAATAAATAAAAATACAAAATTTTCTGTCATTCCCCCTTCGGGCATTTTTTTACTCAGAGTGTTGTTGCAAGGTAACCTAATACATGTGACCTGCTGTCTGTGGTCCTCTCTACCATTTCACATTTTTTTTTTAAAATATCTAGTTAAAGATTAAATGCCTACTAAATTTATCATGCAAATTAAAATGACATCATGTTTAAGATGATGACAACAAGTTCCCCCTGCAAATAGAGCTCGGGAGCTGGTATAAAGAGCATCTGAAAGCACTTACTCTCTGTAACCCAGATGTTTAACTGTTCCCGCTGTCAGCGGGTTTATTGATGCATGAGGTTGGTCGAAAAGAACAGGGAACACCAAGTCAGACCAATCCTTCTCTAATTGCAGCTTCCAGACTGTTTAACAATGATTCTCTGTCCTTAGGATATGCATTTGTGTTATTCTCATTAATTCTCCCGCGAACCCCGTTTTTTATTAGTTTTTTTTAAAACTACAATTTCATTCACAATCAATCTTGATTACTGAAGCTAATTTATCAGTCACTAAATAGTTAAAGAAAGGAATGGCTAATTAGAGCGATTGTTAACTATATCTCTGCCATGCAGCAAGTGAAATAGTAACAAGTCTCTTAGCAAAAAAAAAACAAAACACACTAAATGTAAAAATCACTAGGACCAGATAAGACGTAACTTTTATTAAATAAACATACAATCTAAAAAGGGATTAAAAAAATAAAATAATAATTCGACAATCCCTAACACAATAACCCTACAAAACTATTTGCTAACTATCCAAAATGTGGGGAAACCGCCCCGATAAGGGCGCCACCAAGCCATAACCTAAACTAAATAACCCTTATGTACCCTAAAAATTCTACCAGGACATGCCTTAGTAAAAAAGGCATATAAAGGATATAAAAGGGTGTAATATAAATTATCAAAGATAGCAAACAAATAAATATATAAACGTTTACCATGGCACAAAATTTCCCATATCAGAACACATCAAGTATTCATCAAATATTGCCAGTGCGTATATAATCAAACTCAAAGAGAAAAACACGACCCACCCTGAAAAATAAATATCGGATGTATACTTGAAAAATTATGCATGGTTTTTTAAAAATATCAACCATTCCGTGGTTTTTCCCCTATTTCGGGGTACATCAGGGAACAACCAAATGCATGGGAACTCAATAACATAGTCAACAATAGAATAAGGGTCACATATTATGTCTCTTCTTATGAATGATATCATAGGTATAGATTATAGCGTAAGGTCCCGGATAGCTGGGATGGGATCCCTCCATGAATTAGAGACGGCATGATGGAATAGCTAGCCCAACAAGTCTCTAAGCACCATTAAACTAGTCAATATTTTGTTCTACTCACATTGGGAAACCATAGCTCATAAGGAGTCTGTGGGAGCTGGCTGGGGGGGTATATAAGGTGTGTGATAGACTGTCTTCACACGTCTTGTTGCGATCATGGAAAAAAAGGCGATTTCTCAGAGTTGGGATTATTCTGCTTTTGGGGGCAAAGGCGGTGTATTTCTGAAACTGCAGTTTGTGAACTGTTCTCATGCTGCTGTGGTGAAAGTTTATCTTGAGTGGACAAGTGACAATTGCGAAAAAGAGATAAGGAAACTGATAACACAACATGCCATTGATGTGAGAAATGAAACATCAGCTATGGAGGTGTGTCAGGTCAGACCAACATGGTACAATGGAGCAGATCACTGACAAAATTAACCAGGGGGCTACCAAACATGTGTCTAAGACAGCAATGCAGGGAACTACTGCGTATTAAGCTCTGAAGCAGATGGAAATTACTGCTTCTAGGTCAGTGTTTCTCAACTCCAGTCCTCAAGACCCACCAACAGGTCATGTTTTCAGGATTTCCTTAGCATTGCACAGGTGATATAATTAGTATTGCACAGGTGATATAATTATTGTCAGTGCATTCGGTGGGAGATCCTGAAAACATGACCTGTTGGTTTGTCTTGAGGACTGGAGTTGAGAAACACTGTTCTAGGTGAACCCAGTTTGCTTCTAGGTGAACCCAGTTATATCTGCAGAAAAAGCCTCAATTTTCACTGCAGCATCAGAATTGAAGCTTTGCTGATTGGAGAAAGCAACCCTTTGTCAATCAGTCAGATACATCAAACAGATGATTTTGGGCTGTCATGCAATAAATATAAGAGTGCAAAATTCCAGCAACCATTGCTGGAAGAACACAAGCTGCTGGTGGCAGTCTGGGGAATGTTTTCATGGCGTTCTCTGAACTCATTCATCAAAGTGGTAGACACTTTCAACCAATTTAAGTATGAATTCATCCTTGCAGCTCACATACACCCATACAAGCAGATTGTCTTCTTTTGAGCAGATAGTATTTTGCCCCAACGCAATGTAGCATGCTACATGGCTAGAAATATAACTGGAAGAGTGTGATCAAGACTTCCAAGTACTACATTGGCCCTGTAATTCTTGAACCCAATTGAGCATCTCTAGAACCACCTTGATTATCGTGTCCGCTCTATGGATCCCCCTATGGAGCCTCCGACAGCTGTTGGATGTAGTCAGCATGGCTCCAAATACCGGTGACAACCAGGACCTTATTGAGTCACTTCCAGCCCATTTAGTTGCTGTCCGTGCTGCGCACAGTGGTTACTCTGGATATTAGTTGCTGGGACTCGACTGTATCTATTGCACAAACCATTTAACTCCTTAACAACCGCCCACCGACTATAGATGCGGGCGGTGCAGGTCATTAATCTGCAGCAACGTCTTTAGCCATCGCTGCAGACAGAGAAGTTTTGCAGTTCCCAGCGCCACAACTGTGTTAGGAATGGAGCTGTAGTTAACAGCTCTGTTCCTAGAGCAGTTTCTGTAATTGGCAGGGAGCAGAGGAAACCTCCACTCCCCAGCGTTTAGCCCTTTGATTGCCATAGTCAGTGACCACGGCATAAACAAATGGCATTCCCCTGTTCCATCGGGACTCTTGATGAACTGATGAAGTCTGGGTAATGTCTGTACAGTCAGCCCTTGGGACCTAGAGTTGCCCCATGGCTGTCTGTATTGCAGGCCTGCAGTCAGGTCACATTGTGCCCTGCCCCGTCTGCAGCCTGTGTCTATTTCAAAAAGAACACGTTTGGAATGTTTTACGGTACCAAAACATTATTGAAACTGTACGTTTGGTATGGCCGGATGCTATCAACCTGTAGAATACAGATAACCCATCTATACCCATCTGAACTCCAGTATATTCTATGGTAATATAAATAAAATCATTAAAAAGTACATCTTGTCCCACGAAATAAAAGCCCTCATGTGTCTACGTAGATGAAAAAATAAAAAAAAGTTATGGCTATGAGAAGGGGGGAGGAAAAAATCGATTAGAAAAAAAAAATAAAAAAAAGGCCCTGGCATTAAGAAGCTTTCCTACTCTGCACTCAGTACCTGTAATAATTGCATCGCACTAACTTCTCCACCATGGCCAAGACCAAAGAGCTGTCTAAGGTTGCTTTCACACAGCGCAGTTTTGGTACAGTTTTAACTGTGCTCCAATTAAACCGCCTTTATTACCAGCAAGCTTTTTTCACCGATGTAAACTGTTTGGAAAGTGAGGAATCAATTAGTGTGTTTGTAATCCATGAGCCTACCAACACAGTAACTGATTACTTACTTGAAACACCTTCCTGAACAATTTAGACAACTGAAAGAAGCTTGCAGTTAATAAAGGCAGTTTAATTGGAGCGTAGTTAAAACTGCCCTAAAACCGCGCTGTGTGAAAGCAGCCTAAGGACACCAGAGACAAAATTGTAGACCTGCACAAGGCTGGGATGGGCTACAGGACAATAGGCAAGCAGCTATCGTGTCTAGGATTCTGGAGAGGGGTCATTGATCCAGGGATTTTTCCGATTGCCAGATTGGAGTCGGGAAGGAATTTTTCCCTAAAATGAGGAAAATTAGCTTCTACCTCATTGGGGTTTTTTGCCTTCCTCTGGATCAACACCTTAGCACAACAGGCTGAACTGGATGAACGTCTTGTCTTTTTTCGGCCTAACAAACTATGTAACTATGAAGCTTGGTGGGACGGAAACAATCATTGGCGCAATTGTTAGAAAAATCAAGGACACACAAGGGGACTATCAATCCTCCTCTAGCTGGGGCTTCATGCAAGATCTCACCTTGTGGGGTAAGGAGGATTCTGGGAAAGGTCAGGAATCAGCCCAGAACCACATGGGAGGACCTGGTCAATGACCTGAATTGAGCTGGGACCACAGTCTCAAAGATTACCATTAGTAACACACTAGGCCGTGATGGATTAAAATCTGCAGGGCAAGCAAAGTCCCTCAGCTCACGTCGGCACGTGTCCTGACCTGTTTGAAGTCCACCAATGACCATCTGGATGATCCACAGGAGGCATTGGAGAAGGTCATGTAGTGAGATGAGACCAAAATAGAACTTTTTGGTATCAACTGCTCTCGCCATGTTTGGAGTGAGAGGTAAGATGAGAACAAAGCCACAAACACTGTCCCAACCGTGAATTATGGGAGTGGAAGCAACATACTTTGTAAAGGGGGGGGAAATTCACAAGAAAAATGACAAATCATTCTCCTCCCTCCAACTTCATATCTAATCAGATCTCACAAATGGCCCCAGCTCCCAGGAAAGCTCAATTTACACATTAATTAGCCCAGCTCAGACCCATTGTAAATGCCCTTCTATAGGAAGCCACCCCAGCAGGAGATCAGCACATGAAAGGATCCTCATGTAACTTAATTAGCCCCAACCTCAAGCTTCAAAGACTTGAATACACAGATACCAGCTGGCCATTCACCGATATTTCATAAAGATTCATAGGCGACCCGTTCATAACTGGTCTATGGCAGTTTCATATCTTAAAATATGGAACTCCCGTACACATAGTCACCACTCCCGAGGTTCTAGGGGGCAGGGGTACTGAGAAATTCAGAACTGGACTTAGGAAGCCCATAGGATAGGGGTGTCTGGTATCAGGGAAGGCCCAGCCGGTTCTGATGGTGCCACTGGTTCCTTTCTGTGCCAATGCCCTGCCGAGGTAGTGCTTTTTCAGTCAGAAATGGCATGGCCAGAGAAGGAAGAGTTTGGACACCGTCCCAGGGGTGTGTGGATGAGTGTAGGGGGCTGCCACGTGGGCTGTCCCATTACAGATATAAGCAGGAGCCCAGGTGTGCCCATTGTTGCATTCAGGAAGGGGGTACCTGACATCATTCCAGAAGCATCCACGCAGCGCAGGGCCACATCCACCCCCCATGTGGGCCCATAACCAAGCCAATCTCAGGTAACTGGACACATTTTACTGCTTTTGAATTGTAACCATACTTATATTTGCACCTCTGACTCTTACCTGTGTATATTATCATTCTGTACATATTATTTGTCTAGTGCGCCCTCCAAGGTGAATTAAATATATAAACTTTAATCTGAGCTAGTCTGTATTGATCATCTGCCTCACACGCCTATTACTCGGTCTATAATATATAGTTACCCCAAGGCTGGTTCCTGGCCTTGTTATAAGTCGGTAAAGGACCACTCTTATAACCAAACTAGAAACTGCTGGCAGTGTGGGTAAACAAATCTCTCCCAGCCGTTCAGGGTTGTGGCGAGTAGGGTGTTCTCTCGTCCTCCCTGGGTCTCCCTGTGCCCCTGTGGACAGGGATTAACAGTGGAATAGAATCTGGCTGATGTTGTGTACCCCTAGGGTGCAGCGCAACGTCACAATACACCCCAAGTCAGGCCGCCGACCCTCGAGTGGGCCGGCGGGGCAGGCTATTTCCTCACAGGGGGCCTTTCAGCAAAGAGGACAGGACAACTGCACCGCATTGAACGGACAATGACCCGAAAAACACACCCAGGGCAACTACCATGTGGCTCTGTAACTTCTTACATTTCACGGTCCTGGAATGGCCTAGCCAGTCTTCAGACCTAAACCCAATTGAAAATCTTTGGAGGGAGCATAAACTCAATGTACTTCAGCGACAGCCCCAAAACATCTGGAGAAGATCTGTATGGAGGAGTGGTCCAAAATCCCTGCTGTAGTGTGCGCAAACTTGGTCAAGAACTACAAGAAACATCTGACCTCTGTAATTCGAAACAAAGGTTTCTGTACCAAATATTAAGTTATATTTATTCTTGTTGCAGCAAATACTTCAAGCAATAAAATGCAAATTTCGCACGTTACACATGTAAGGCTCTGCTCCACTCACATTACACACAGCTCTGTTTCAGCTCATCCACCAGTGATCACAACCAGCAGAACTTTGCATGCACTGAGCAGCATCACAGCCTCCCCCACCCCTCCCTGACATCACAGGTCCTGGAAGAGCCAGCACTTTCAGGTGAGGCGAGTTGTACTTTGGATACATAGAACTTATATAACATATACACTTGAGTATAAGCCGAGGGAAGCTTTTCCAGCATAAAAAGTGTGCTGAAAATGTTGGCTTATACTTGAGTATACTTTATACAGTAACTTATTATTTTAGTTGTAAAATTGCAAAAGGGGAGATTTGAACATTTAATTTTTTTTTACAATTTAAAACTTTTTTTTTTTTAACTTTAACTATGAGTCCCCCTTGGGTACTACATCACTAAGGGGAGCGATCATTTTTACAGCCTAATACATTGTAATACACTAGGCTTCCAGCTGCCATGTTAAGCTATCGCGGGCACCCCGACCACAGTAAAGAACGGTGCACGTTATTTAGACGCTGCTGCCATCTTTGCCACGGCGTCTAAGAGGTTAAACAGCGTGGGATGGTGCCGGCGCCCTCCCGCGCAGTAACCGAGTGTTTGCTGCAATTAGAAGCTAACACCCAGCAGCAAAGTCCCTTACCGGCATTAGGATACACTCATACATCCAATGTCAGTAAGGGGTTAAATAAAATTTTAACAGGTCTCCGAGAGCCAGAATTCCTGCTGGTTGGTGATCAACGACTTCTTTCAAGCAATAAAATGCTAAAATTATTTAAAAATCATACAATGTGATTTTCTAGATTTTGTCTCTTGAAGCTAAAGTATACCTACGATAAAAATTAAAGACCTCTAACAAGGGTCTCTTCAGACCACATTGCTAGGATACCTTTAGGCATAGAAACAGACTATGGTGAATGTACACAGATGTATGCATTTCAATGTATTTCTCGACATTATTTTAAAGTAAACTTAGGCGGATTGGAATATAATTGTATACAGTTATACACTTCATAAATGTATACATTTAACTTTTTATTTTGTCATAATAGTTATACCGAGGAGTCACTGACAGACTGACGGGGACAGAAAAATGTGGGAACTCCAGTTAATACGGACATTACAGTCACTGAGACAAGAACCTAACACCTGGATAAATGACCCGACACATGGACACCCATCCAATCTACAGCAGACTGGCTCAACACCTCTGCACTTCTTAATCATGACACTCTATTACCTACTATCTATAACAAAGTCGTCTTCTTATTGCTATGGTCTAGGATAGGTTCACATCTATGTCAGACGTTCCATTTGGAGCCTCCGATGCAGATTCCATCAGAAATGATAAAAATAGCACAGCATAGAGCATTTCTTTCCTTTAAAATGACTCGTGTTGGAGGGCTCCGCATTTCTTTGTGTAACATCTAAAATGTTCTGCAATTTATTAATTTGTAAACTCTGTGTTCTAATAGTAAGCAACTATAATTTTTTGGTTCGCTAATAAAAGGTAGCGCTCCTATTCTACTTTTGTCTGACCACAAAACCATTTATCATCACATTATAGCTATATAGTACAAGAAATTTCTATTTAACAATTTTAAATTATGCAGACAGCGTTGGACAAAGCTGGAACCTTAGGCCATGTCCCTACGGCACTGGCTTGCGTCTGGTTTTTCAGTTTGCGGTTTTGCAAAACCGGACGCAAACTTTTACACGGGCTGCTATGGAAAACCCGTGCAGCAGTCCCTACCGCCAAACCGCCGGCATACGGAATATGAACATGTGCCCTTAGTTTAAGCCATGTTTAAACCTGTATGTGCTGTCAAAACAGCTATATTTTTTATTTGTGATTTTTACATTTCTCTTTGAGCAGCTGTTGCTTTATTATAAACATTGGACTTTCACTAGGTAAAAATATAACTTATAAGCTAATTTTCTTATTTTACATAAAACTCCCACTTCCTTAAAAAAATAAATTTTAAACTTTTTTTCCCCCACCACTGCCTATTGAGACACAGAATTTCAGATGTTTTTGCAGAAGCTATTTTTTTTCATTCCTTTCTACCTTAGTCTTACTAATACAATACAAACAGCAAGACAGTGAAAGAGGTCTCATTATTTTATTATGTTCCCAAATAGATAACAGAACTGGAAGTGTGGACATAAGACCAGAACTGGATGTTAGGAAGTGCACATCTACCAATTCCAGAAGAAGAGCTTGCTGCCATATTTGGATGGTTTTAGCTCTCCCTCAACAGGAGGGTTTGGTTCTGGTCTTGGCCTTGAGTGAAAGACATTCTCTGGAAGAGGTCTGTCCGTTTTCACTTTTGTCACCTGAGTAGAAAGAAAATCAGAAATGTAAATGCTGAAAATATACTTAGAAACTCAATATGAACACCCTATGCCGGTTAATATGTTTGGCTAATACATGAAACAATTTATTAAAATAAAAAAATTACTATAAGTCAGACAAAAAAAAAACTGCAACGAATGTTTATATACAAAGAAATTGTTAATCTAGAGCAGATTAATCAGAGAGTAGTATACAGTGGTGGCCAAAAGTATTGGCACCCCTGCAATTCTGTCAGATAATACTCAGTTTCTTCCTGAATATGATTGCAATCACAAATTCTTTGGTATTAATATATTCATTTATTTTGCTTGCAATGAAAAAACACAAAACAGAATGAGACAAAATTAAAATCATTGATCATTTCACCCAAAACTTTAAAAATGGGCTGGACAAAAGTATTGGCACCCTCAGCCTAATACTTGGTAGCACAACCTTTAGCCAAAATAACTGTGAACAACCACTTCCGGTAACCATCAATGAGTTTCTTACAATGCTCTGCTGGAATTTTAGGCCATTCTTCTTTGGCAAAATGCTCCAGGTCCCTGAGATTTGAAGGGGGCCTTCTCCAAACTGCCATTTTGAGATCTCTCCACAGGTGATCTATGGGATTCAGGTCTGGACTCATTGCAGCCACTTTAGAAGTCTCCAGTGCTTTCTCTCAAACCATTTTCTAGTGCTTTTTGAAGTGGGTTTTGGGTCATTGTCCTGCTGCAAGACCCATGACCTCTGAGGGAAACCCAGCTTTCTCACACTGGGCCCGACATTATGCTGCACAATTTGTTGGTAGTCTTCAGACTTCATAATGCCATGCACACGGTCAAGCAGTCCAGTGCCAGAGGCAGCAAAGCAACCCCAAAACATCAGGGAACCTCCGCCATGTTTGACTGTAGGGACCGTGTTCTTTTCATCGAATGCCTCTTTTTTTTCCCTGTAAACTCTATGTTGATGCCTTTTCCCAAAAAGCTCTACTTTGTTCTCTGGTCAGATGAGACAATTCTTCCAAAACATTTTAGGCTTTCTCAGGTAAGTTTGGGCAAACTCCAGCCTGGCTTTTTTATGTCTCGGGGTAAGAAGTGGGGTCTTCCTGGGTATCCTACCATACAGTCCCTTTTCATTCAGATGCCGACGGATAGTACGGGCTGACACTGTTGTACCCTCAGACTGCAGGGAAGCTTGAACTTGTTTGGATGTTAGTCGATGTTCTTTATCCACCATCCGCACAATCTTGCGTTGAAATTTCTCGTCAATGTTTCTTTTCTGTCCACATCTAGGGAGGTTAGCCACAGTGCCATGGGCTTTACATCTAGGGAGGTTAGCCACAGTGCCATGGGCTTTACACTTCTTGATGACACTGCGCACGGTAGACACAGGAACATTCAGGTCTTTGGAGATGGACTTGTAGCCTTGAGATTGCTCAATGCTTTCCTCACAATTTGGATTCTCAAGTCGTCAGACAGTTTCTTTGGTCTTCTTTCTTTTCTCCATGCTCAATGTGGTACACACAAGGACACAGGACAGAGGTTGAGTCAACTTTAAATCCATGTCAACTGGCTGCAAGTGTGATTTAGTTATTGCCAACACCTGTTAGGTGCCACAGGTAAGATACAGGTGCTGTTAATTAAACAAATTAGAGAAGCATCACATGATTTTTCAAACAGTGTCAATACTTTTGTCCACCCCCTTTTTTATGTTTGGTGTGGGAAATTAAAATCCAATTTGGCTTTATGACAATTCTTTTTGTGGTTTTTCCATTGAAGAAAAATTAAATGAAGATAATAATACCAAAGAATTTGTGAGTGCAATCATTTTCAGGAAGAAACTGAGTATTATCTGACAGAATTGCAGGGGTGCCAATACTTTTGGCCACCACTGTAAAACAGCAATACCTGATGACCTCATGGCAGGAAGGTGAACCAGAGATCCTGAAATGTCATGACATTACACAGTGTGGTAGCAGAAGGGAACAACACCGCCACCACCCCCTCTCCTTGCATATGACAAATACACATGTAGTAAGAAACTAAAACTATTCAGCAGTACTGCATAAATAAGCAAGAACTGTGTCGAATGGGTTACAGACGCCTTTTAGCAGTAATATTTTTAGAATGAGAAGATTAATAAGGAAATTAGACAAGTTGTATTTTCTAGGATTCATTTTAATATTGAACACTGACAGGCTTGCCGGCCACAATGTTAAACCCCATCACCTAAAAGTAATGTTTTGGCTCCTTCAAATAATATCTGTGTTGTACAGAATTATCAGGCAACTATTTGTGTGCAGGATTATTATGCACCTAAATGAAAATGTTTGCATCTCACTTACTTTCATCTGTTAAGGGCCGTTCACACAGCTTATTTCTGGCACAGATTTGAGCCATATTGCAGAATAAGGGACACAGCGCTGGAAACAGCAGGTCTGACACTGGCTTGTGCTGCCCTCAGCAAGGGGGGGCAGAACCTATGTGACAGGTTCCCTTTAAAGACGATGCACAAGAAACCCTGCAGTTGGCTGAAGACAAGCAGACTAAAGGTATGTTCACACAGCCTAATTGCGGCGCACATTTCTCAGCGTATTTGCGCTCTAATACGTGCGAAATGTGCGCTGCAATTACAGTAATTCATAGCTGTCAGAGAGCTATGGATTACGAGTCGGCTCCCTGGGCGTACAATACGATCGTATTGTACGCCGGGGATGAGAAGTGACAAGTCAATTGTTAGCGGCACTTCTGCACCACTGACAATGCATGTCATATTTGTTATAGCTGTGTGTATAATGACCTAGCCTATAAATCTATCATGTTATTTAAAAATTCATATAAGTGCCAAAGTAGTACCAATGAAAATGTCAGTTTGTTCCGAAAAAACAAAAACCCTTACACCGCTTCGTATATGGAAAATGAAAAAGTTATGGCCATTAAAAGATAGCAATGCATAAACATTGTTTTACACAATAAAAACACAAAAAAAAAATTAGTAAATTGTGTATCAATGTAATTGTATCGATTCACAGGGTAAAACTAACACCCCATTTATACTGCACAGTGAACACTGTAAAAAATAAAACACTAACAGGATTGCTGTATTTTCTTCATCCTGCCTCCCAAAAAATGTATTTAAAAGGCAATCAAATATTCATGTTCCCCTCAAAATGGTACCAATAAAAACATCAACTCATCCCGCAAAAAGTAAGCACCTACACAGCTCCGTACACAGAAAAATAAAAAAAGTTTTGGCTCTCAGACTATGGTGATGTTTTTTCAGCGTTTTTATTAAGTAAAAGCAGTTAAAACTTAATATATAAATTGTGTATCGCTGTAATCGTACCGGCCTGCTGAGTAAAGTTAACATGTCATTTATACCGTACCGTGGTGGCTGTAAAAAATAAAACTACCAGGATTGCTCTATTTTGTTCATCCTGCCTCCCAAAAACCTTAATAAAAAGCAATCCAAGAGTCAAATGAACCTCAAAATGGTACCAATAAAGATGTCCTTAAATCAGCTACATATACAGAAAAATAAAAAGTTATGGCTGTCAAAATATGACCATATAAAAATGCAGTATTTTTTTTTTTACTAATGTATTTCTATTGTGTAAAAGTAGTAAAAAAAAAAAACTATAAAATTTATATCATTGTAATTCACAAGGCATTATGGGAAAGGGGCTGAGACGCCCACAGCGCCCTCTGTTGGATGTAACAAATCCTCAATTTGCTTTTGACCCACCAAGTCTTGAGAAAGCAAAAAGGATTTTAGCCACGCCAGTATCTCTCATCTGCAGACAATGCTGTTTTGGGATTTTTGTCCCTCTTCAGTGCAGAGCAGAGCGATACTGGCTGGCTGTGTGGGAGGCATCAAGTAGCAAAGGAAGGGAAGAGCTCTCCTTAAGGAAAGCACCGAACGTACGGCTTGTAGAGTTTGTTTTGCCTTTTCGCCCTCTACTTAGCATCTGCATATCACAAGGCATTATGGGAAAGGGGCTGAGAAGCCCACAGCGCCCTCTGTTGGATGTAACAAATCCTCAATTTGCTTTTGACCCACCGAGTTGAGAAAGCAAAAAGGATTTTAACCACGCCAGTATCTCTCATCTGCAGACAACGCTGTTTCGGGATATTTGTCCCTCTTCAGTGCAGAGCAGAGCGATACTGGCTGGCTGTGTGGGAGGCATCGAATAGCTCAGGAGGGGAAGATCTCTCCTTAAGGAGAGCACCGAACGAACGGCTTGTAGAGTTTGTTTTGCCTTTTCGATATGCAGATGCTAAGTAGAGGGCGAAAAGGCAAAACAAACTCTACAAGCCGTTCGTTCGGTGCTCTCCTTAAGGAGAGCTCTTCCCTTCCTGAGCCATCATTGTAATTGTCATTTATACTGCACAGCAAACGCTGTAAAAATGAAGCCTAAAAACAATGTAGGAACTGCGTTTTTTCCGCCCACTTTCACGGAACAAAGTTAAGAAAACAAAAAAAGCAGACAATCTTTTAGATCACTGTTACAATGGAGAGCAGTACTCCTATCCACTGCAACTGTCAATCACTATGCCCGGCTGTGCCCTCAGGACATGGCCGTGTGTAGTGATGTCACAGGCAGCGAGGAAGCCTTTGTTTGACTTCCCTACCAACCTGGAAGCCTTCGGCAACCGCGAATGCATCACGGCGATGCAGATGGAGAATGAGAGAGCTCCCTCCCTTTGTCTTTCCCTTAGCTGCTGCGATCGTGATTGAGCGCTGCAGCTAACGGGTTAATTGCCTGCGGCTGGTGTGAGTACTGATTGTGGGCGACACAGCATGGGGTCAGCTGTAATATACAGCTAGTCCCATGCTGCGATTGTGCGGGTCCCACTTGTGAGCCCTCACGATGTTCAGGACATACATGTACCTCCATTTGCGGGAAGGGGTTCTCGCCCTGGATTACATGGATAGGTAAAGCCATTAAAATGATATTCCCACATGAGGTGACACATCAGATTTGAAATCTAGTGATCTGTCATTGAGGTCAAAACTGGCTACGGCAGTAAGTGGGTAAAGCCTTTACTGGCTTGCCATGCAGTGGTGTAATTCGACGCATGTGATGGTGCATAGTCCTGCATACAAATCATGGTTCTCTTGAAAGATGCAGACTCTTTTCTGTACCACTTCTTGAAGAAAGCATCTTCTGAAAACCAACTTTAGATGCGAGAGCTTCAGAGCTCATAGACCAGATCTCCTGCTCTCATATCAGTGCAATTAGAAGAGCTGTAAATACGGAGCGGATATGCTAATCCCTGTTATATAATCACCCAAAGCACGACCAGGAAGAGACAGGCTGCTCAGCAAAATAGCATGGTGAGACAACCTCTTTAAACAATGTGGCAGAAGGGAACATAAACCGGCACAAGCTGTATTATATGGGCATTTTACATTCGGGATCTCATAGGATCTTACCTTAGACAATTCTCCCAGATCTGGTCTCACCCAACCCAGCTTATCAAGAACACAGTTATCAAATGCCTGCTGCTGCCGACGACAGCGACGGAGTTCCAGTAATCCGGTATAGTCAAGACAAGTCCAGTACTCCGTAAAAGGCTCAGCACAATGAGCCTTAACTTTCCTGAAAACAGAAGCAGAGTAATAAACAGAAAGGTCCAAAAACATCTTTTCTTGGACATAAGTCATAAATATGTAGATCTGCAGAATCTGTAATACTCGTTTTCCTTAGTACACGCCGGTTTGAGTGCTGGAACGCTTTCCTGCACTCGGTTATTCTACTAGTTTTATCACCTTTCTCCACATATTAGAAGCAATAACAGCAAACGAGGCTTTAAATAAGTTTTGTAACTGTGCCACTTTTCCATCACTGAAAATCAAAAGTTATATAAAGTTTTAAGGTAATAGGGGGCAGAGCTAAAAGTTGTGGTTTAGGCAGTTCATATCTATTGTAGGAAAATAAAAAAAACACAAAATAAAATTATTTCATCTTACATACTGAAAAAAAAAAGATGACCTTTGGGGGGAATTTTTACCTCCCTCCCTTCCCGTTTTCACCTGTAACTGGGGCTAATGTATTACCCCCCTGCACTTGACAGGCTTCCTGCTCAGTCTATACAGCACTCGAGAAGGGAGGGAGGGTAAAGAGCCATCCCTGTCTTCTCGGTGGAGAGCCCAGCTATCGCTGACAGATGGCTGTACAATTAGTGTATAGCTGCGCTCTCTACAAGGATGTTCTAGAAACTGCCATCGCCTGGACATGTAAAGTCGACAAGTAGTTAATCCCGCAATACAAACTGTATGATACATGTTCAGGAGGCAGAGATGGCAATACAGCGACAAGTTTTGCAGAGTTACTTGTGAACACACCAGCAGAGGAAACCTCCAATCCCCGACGCTTAACCCTTTGACTGCCGCGGTCAGTGACCGTGGCATAATCAAAGGGCATTTCCCTGCTCCATCGGGTGATTGGGACTCCCGCTGACCTCATGAAGCCAGGGGAATGTCTGTACAGTCAGCTCTGGGGACCGAGAGTAGCCCCAGGGCTGTCTGTATAGTAAGTCTGCAGTCAGGGCACACTGTGTGCTGTCCTGACTACTGCCTTTGTCATACTGACACAGATTGTAATGTATTAGGATACATGAATATGCTAATACATTACTGAGTGTAAAAAAAAAAAAAAGAAAAAAAAAAAAAAAAGGTAAAATAATTATCACTTAATGGAATAAAAAAAAAAAAAAAAGTGTAGGAAAAAAATAAAAATAAATATGTAATAAAAAAGTTATTGTGCCTACATTAAACAAAAAACCCTACACATATTAGGTATCTACACGACCATAATAACCTGTAGCGGTGTAAAAAAAAAAAAAAAAAAAAAAAAAAAAAAAAAATGTGCAGTAATTTGTAAACTTAAACTATGCACCCCAAAAATACAACTTTTCCCACATGAGACAAGTCCTCATACAACTGTGTCACTTAAAAGAAAGTTACAACCGTTGAAATGCAAGGAGGCAAAACTACAAAATTTAGCTGTGTCATTAAGTACTTTTCAGGCGTTTGACTTAAGGGGTTAAAAAGGCCCTGTGACATCTCCTGATGGGTCTGTTTTAGTAAATCCTTGTGTTCCCCGTGAAATAACAATTTTGGAGCATCTTCTCTTATCACTGTGTTGTGCTGTTCCTCTGTGAGGTTATGTTCACACTGCATTTTTTGAAGTGTAAATTTTTTGGAGCACATTTTGAAAAATCCTATCCCCATTGTTTACTATGGAGATTTTGCAAGTGAAAAACATCTCAAGAATTGATGTCACTTATTTTTGCGTCCAAAAAATGGCTCAAAATTACGCTTCGTGTGAACAAGGCATATTTTACATTCCAGTCAATGAAGGAAGATTTGAAGCTTGACTGAGGCCGATCTTGGGCTGTTTTTCAGTGCGTAAAAATGAATTTAAAACGGCCCAAAAAACGCTGTGTGAGCATACTCTTATTCCTCCTAGAAATACATTAAAGGGGTTGTCTCGCTACAGCATTTGGCAGCCTTTTCTGCTGGTTGCCAAGCAGAGCATGTGAAATGGAGGGAAGTGTTTCTCCTCCCAGCAGGGAGTATCTTCACTCTGCAGACACGTCCCCACACTGTGCACGTGATGATTCATTTTGTGCGAGCCAGGGGAAGGTTCTCAGCTGTCCTAGACTAAGGCTATGTAGTGGGTGATTTTTCTCTCTCTCTCTCTCTCCCATAGTGATATATCCTGCAGATTATAACACCTCTGACCTCTACAGAACATTGCTCCTCTACCTCTTGACACACATAGTGATATACAGTAGTGTGCAAAAGTTTACATACCCCAGCAGAATTTTTGCTTTCTTGGCCTTTTTTTTCAGAGAATATGAACATGAAACTTTTTTATGGTTAGTGGTTGGGTGAAGCCATTTATTGTCAAACTAATGTGTTTTCTCTTTTGAAATCATAATATCAACCAAAAACATCCAAAGGACCCTGATCAAAAGTTTATATACCCTGGTGATTTTGGTCTGACAACATGCACAGAAGTTGACACAAGTGGGTTTGAAGGGCGACTAAAGGTAACATCCTCACCTGGGACCCGTTTGCTTGTAATCAGTGTGTGTGCAAAAAAGCTGAGGGGATTTTCTGGGAATCCAAACAGACTCTTGCATCTTTCATCAGCAACTGACGTTTCTGGATTGTGATTCATGGGAAGCAAAAGAATTGTCAACGGGTCTAAGGGAAAAAGGTAGTTGAACTTATAAAACAGGAAAGGGATACAAAAAGATATCCCAAAGGGAAATTTATAATGTCAGTTTAAACAGTGTTCAAAATGTGATTAACATATTGAAAATCAGGGGCTCTGTAAAAAACCAAAACCAAGGCCAGGTAGTTCAAAAAAAGTTCCTGCAACCACTGCATGAAATTTGTTCGGGATGCAAAGAAAAACCCACAAATAACATCAGCTAAAATCCAGGACTCTGAAAACTAGCGGTGCGGCTGCTTCAAGATGCACAATAAGGAGGCACTGGAAGAGTAATGGCTGCATGGTCGAGTCGCGGAAGAAAACCCATTATTTGCCAAATACCACAAAGTATCTCACCTCAATACGCCAAACAGCACAGAGACAAGCCTCAAAACTTCTGGAACAGGGTACTTTGGAGTGTTGAGACCAAAATCAAACTTTTTGGCCAAAACCATAAAACTTACATTTGGAGAGGTGTCAACAAGGCCTATGAGAAAGGAAAAACATTCCAAATGTAAAGCACGGAGGTGGATCGCTGATGTTTTGGGGATGTGGGGAGTACAAAACCCAGGAAATTTTGGTCACAGATGAAGAAAGATGAATGCAGCCTTTTATCGCAATATGGGGAAATTTGCCCCAAATCAGCACAGAAGCTGCGCTTGAGACGTTCCAACATGACAACGATCCAAAAAACAAGGCAGTGACCTGTCATTGGTTTAAGCAGAAAAAGTGAATTTTGGGAAAGGGCAATTCTGTCTCCTGACCTCATATCATTGACCACTCTGGGGAGATCTCAAGCGCCAGTTCATGCAAGAGCCAGGAATTTACAGGAACTGGAGGTTTTTGCCAAGAAGAATGGGCAGAGCCTCTCCAACAACTACCACAAAGGGCTTCAAGCTGTCATTGATGTTTTGAGGGGGAAATACACGGTAATTAATAACTGGGTATGGGAACTTGTGATCAGGGGAAATTTTGGGTGTTTTTTGGTTGTCATTATGATTTAATTTGAGAAAACACAGTAGTTTGACAATAAATGCCCTTCACCCAACCACTAACCATGAGTGGGAAATAAGTTTTTGTGTTATCATTCATATTCTCTGAAAAAAGGTTCTGCAGGGGTGTGTAAACTTTTGAGCACAACTGTATTCTACTGACCTCTCTACAGATCTGCAGGACATTGCTCTTCTAGCTCCTGATAGATACATAGCGATATATTCTGCAGATTACATCTCTGACCTGTGTAGAACATCGCTCCTCTACCTACTGACCAATGCATAGTGCTATATCCTACCGATTATCACATTTTACATGGGACTGCACAAACAGTCAAACAGCTGTGCTACAAAACTATACGCTTTATCTGTTTTACAGGTTCTCTTCACACTCCCTCTCTTGCAGTAGTTTTGCTCTACATGGGACTGTGCAGGTGTCTACGTGGAACTGAGCAGTCTAGTTGTATTTTACATGGTACATCACAGAATAGTTCAGTTTAACATGGGACTGCACAGCTATCTCACAAAACAGTTGTCACTCTCTACATGGGACTGCACAGTACAAGTGTGTTTCTCTCTCTCACAACATTTACATTCTGTGCGCGCTCCCGCCACAGACCTAGGCGTGGCTAGACCTCTTACGACGCGTCCGACAACCACTAACACATTGGTTGAGCGGAACCAGACCTGAGCTCTAACATGGTTGCTATGCACACACCCGTTCTAATAAACCATAATACTTTGCTAATGGTATGCCAGGACAGATACGCTTACATTTATACTCCCCTCATTTTAAAATATCATCTTTGTAGTGAGACAACCCCTTTAATGAATGTCACCTGGGTGTGTCCCTGAACAGTCTGACACTGTCCAATCAGTGCTGACAGCGTGTGCAGGGTTACACCCCTCTGGAATGGTAACACCCATCTGACAGATTCAGTAATACATTTAATACAGAGGTACAGCACAATACAGAGATATAAGAGAAGATGCTCTATAATTATTAACAAGGATTTGCTAAAACAGACATGTCCAGAAGTGTCACGGGGCCTGTTTAAATATTTAAGACATTCTGGTGAAAACGAGTCCCATGCTTATACTAATGAACATACACAATGAGGTGACTAGTGCAGAGAAATTAGTTGGAAATGGTAGTGGCTCATCCTATCGATGGTAGTACAATTGGTGACATCTCTGGTTCTGGTGAGTAACACGTATCCTGTTACAGGAGAGGGGTGGAGGGGATGCTCTCTTCATGAATGCATTGGACTAACAGTCTGCTGGAATCAGTATTAAAGGGGTTTTGCCACGATCTCCTTTCATACCTCCTGCATTCAGCTCTGTGTGCTCAGAAGGGGGCGTGTGTGATTTGTTTGAATTGCATATCATGTGACCCAGCAGGATGACATCACCAGGCCTTTACTCTCTCTAGTCAAAGAAAGGTCTGTTTATGTAAAGAGCTGTCAGTAGCTATAATGTAGCTCAGAGGTAAAACTTTTGCCTCCAGACACAAAGGTCCTAGGTTCAAATCCCTGCAGGAACCAAACCTGTGATTTTTTTTTCCTCTTTATCAATGCACAGACCTCATTGAGGTTTATTTTTTTAATTATTTGTTTGACTAATTACTAAGGAGTACAGAGGACGGGAATAGAGTGACAGCACCTGGGGGTTGAACACTCAGTAGCTGCCTGAGAGGAGAGGTGATGTTTGAGGATGTGCGACCAGGACTGAGGAGCTCTTAGCCCTGGTCGTATCCCCTGGAGATGAGCTGTAAACAATGGATCACTAAAGGAGCAGCCAAGACAAAAACGGTGCAGAATTTTTATTAATGATAGAAAGTGAAAATGTTTATTATTTAATTAACAAACTTCCCACCTCAATTTTACTTCGTGGCAAAACCCCTTTAAGCTCTCTTAGCTATTATAATATTTGTTGGTGCCGTTTGGACTAATGATAGATTTGACTTGTCCTATGCTGACCTCACACAGCACGACAGATCCCCTCTGATACTTCAGCCTTACCTGAAGAAGTCCAGGGCGCACGCATTCACTTGTCTGCCTTCACTCAGACATTTTCTTGGATCTTTCTCTTCCCAACGACACAACATGAACTCTTTATTGGGCTTGTCGCACTGGGAGCCATAGTGGTGGGCTGCAGCCTTCAGCACAGCAGAGCTGACATTGACCTGCAGGGTTTGAAAAGAGGAACATTAGTTTATTCTGTTCATAATAAGAATATAATGCCGGCATTCTCCACAGCACTGCAAATGCCAGGTCCATCAGGAAAATGTGGGACTCTCTCGGCCTCCACTAGTAAGTATCCACGTGAAACGCATGGTACAGCTGCAGAACTCCCGTCCTGATTATAACCAGATGATGGATGCAGAAAATGAACAGCAATTGTGGATCATATGTTCTTTCGGATATTTTGCACTTTTCCTTTGGACCTTGGTATCTACTTATCTGCTATTAAAGCCAATTAAGCATCCAACAGCGAGACTATTATAAGTATCATCTATAGGTGAGGTCTACAAACATAATTTCCATATTCACTTAAAGGGGGGTTCCATCGTTACAAGATGCTCGGCTGAAAATCGGGAATTCTAAAATAAAATAATAAATCCCACCTTATCGCTTCAGCCCACTCCACGTCACGGAGTCCCACAGTGCGCCGTGCTCCGTTCCACGGAGGCCCACAGTGCGCCGCGCTCCGTTACACGGAGGCCCACAGTGCGCCGCGCTCCGTTACACGGAGGCCCACAGTGCGCCGCGCTCCGCCATGGAGGCCCACAGTGCGCCGCGCTCCGCCATGGAGGCCCACAGTGCGCCGCGCTCCGCCATGGAGGCCCACAGTGCGCCGCGCTCCGCCATGGAGGCCCACAGTGCGCCGCGCTCCGTTACACGGAGGCCCACAGTGCGCCGCGCTCCGTTACACGGAGGCCCACAGTGCGCCGCGCTCCGCCCACGGAGGCCCACAGTGCGCCGCGCTCCGCCATGGAGGCCCACAGTGCGCCGCGCTCCGTCATGGAGGCCCACAGTGCGCCGCGCTCCGCCAGCCGCCATGGAGGCCCACAGTGCGCCGCGCTGCACGTCATAGGAGGCCCAAGCCTATGCGGCCGTCGGGCTCGCACACTCCCATGCCTGGAGAGCCCTATCAGGCGCCGCGCCCGCAACCCGCTACAGCCATGGAGGCCCACATTTGCGCCTCCTCCGCGACACGCCAGCCTTGGAGGCACAGGCCGCGCTCCGCACACGCCAGCCATGGAGGCCCACAGTGCGCCGCGCTCCGGCACACGCCAGCCATGGAGGCCCACAGTGCGCCGCGCTCCGCACACGCCAGCCATGGAGGCCCACCGTGCCCCGCGCTCCGCACCGCCAGCCATGGAGGCCCACTGTGCGCCGCGCTCCGCACAGGCCAGCCATGGAGGCCCACAGTGCGCCGCGCTCCGCACACGCCAGCCATGGAGGCCCACAGTGCGCCGCGCTCCGCACACGCCAGCCATGGAGGCCCACAGTGCGCCGCGCTCCGCACACGCCAGCCATGGGGGCCCCACAGTGCGCCGCGCTCCGCACACGCCAGCCATTGAGGCCCACAGTGCGCCGCGCTCCGCACACGCCAGCCATGGAGGCCCACAGTGCGCCGCGCTCTGCACACGCCATAGAGACCCATAGCACACTATGCTGTGTACACGTCAGGAGACATCCGGTGCTATTCTCTACACATATTATGTCTCTAGGACAAGCCTTATGCAGGGGACACATGTACCGTCCCCCCTGTAACTCCAGCTTTAGCAGGCTCTGGTACCAGCCCTAGTCACACATTATACTTGTCTGCCCTCCTCCTGCGGTACAGCACCTCCCCCCTCCAGGGACACCTACCTCCTGCACTGACAGCTCATCCGCCGTGGGTAACTCCACGGTCCCGGGCATGGCTGCTTCTGTCCCCGGAAGGTCAGCCTACTGCGCATGCGCGATCTCGATTCTTCGAGGTCGCATACGAAATGACGTCATCGCGTCTTATAGATCCCAGAAGGAAAAGGTGACCCCTATACTCCGCGGTTATCCGCTATTCGGGGATGTCCCGTTCCCATTACACTGTTCCAGACGTGAGTGCTCTGTCGGCGTCTACCATGACGCAAATTAGTAGTTCTCGTGAAAACCTATTTCTAATTGGTTTGCGGTCGTCACGTGATCATCCGTCGTCATGGTGACGCGTCATATACTGTTGCCATGGGAACGGCCGTCGTGAAGTAATGGAGTACACGGGCAGCCAGTATAACGGGGAGCGCCAGAATGGGAGGTAAGGGCTCTTCACAGACAGACATGAGGCCCTGAGGGGTTCATGTGCCTCCGAGAAGCAGAAAGTCCTTGCCGAGTCCTGTTACTGGCAGTTATAGCCAAACCCCCACAACTGCCCCAGAGTTGCTCTCAAAACTGGTGGCATGGACTGGCCCCCGGGGGAGCAAAGGGCAGGGTGCAAATGTCAGGTGCGGTCAGGAATGGTAGGACCCCGAGAGTACTCTCCACTGCTGCCCCCTCCCCCCAGGCTCCTCTCCATGGTGCCGCCCCCCCCCCGAGAGTCCTCTCCACTGCTGCCCCCTCCACACCCGAGAGTCCTCTCCACAGTGGTCCCCTCCTCCCCCCAGGTCCTCTCCAGCTGTGGCCCGCCCCCGAGGCTCCTCTCCAGTGGTGGGCCCTCCCCCGAGGCTCCTCTCCAGTGGTGGGCCCTCCCCCGAGGCTCCTCTCCAGTGGTGGGCCCTCCCCCGAGGCTCCTCTCCAGTGGTGGGCTCCCCCGAGGTTCCTCTCCAGTGGTGGGCCCTCCCCCGAGGCTCCTCTCCAGTGGTGGGCCCTCCCCCCCGAGGCTCCTCTCCAGTGGTGGGCCCCCCCCAGGCTCCTCTCCAGCGGTGGACCCCCCCCCGAGGCTCCTCTCCAGCGGTGGGCCCCCCGAGGCTCCTCTCCAGCGGTGGGCCCCCGAGGCTCCTCTCAGTGGTGGCCCCGAGCTCTCTCCAGTGGTGGGCCCTCCCCCAAGGCTCCTCTCCAGTGGTGGGCCCCCGAGGCTCCTCTCCAGTGGTGGGCCCTCCCCCGAGGCTCCTCTCCAGTGGTGGGTCCCCCAAGGCTCCTCTCCAGTGGTGGGCCCTCCCCCGAGGCTCCTCTCCAGTGGTGGGCCCTCCCCCGAGGCTCCTCTCCAGTGGTGGGACCCCCCCGAGCCTCCTCTCCAGGGGTGGGCCCCCCCGAGACTCCTCTCCAGTGGTGGGCCCCCCCGAGACTCCGCGCCAGTGGTGGCCCCCCCGTGCCTCCTCTCCTCTGGTGGGCCCCCCGAGTCTCCTCTCCAGTGGTGGGCCCACCCCTAGACTCCTCTCCAGTGGTGGGCCCCCCCGAGGTTCCTCTCCATTGGTGGCCCCCCCGAGGCTCCTCTCCAGCGGTGGCCCCCCCGAGTTCCCTCTCCAGCGGTGGGCCCCCCCGAGGTTCCTCCCAGCTGGTGGGCCCCCCCGAGGCTCCTCTCCAGTGGTGGGCCCCCCCGAGGTCCTCTCCAGTGGTGGCCCCCCGAGGTTCCTCTCCAGTGGTGGCCCCCCCCGAGGTTCCTCTCCAGTGGTGGGCCCCCCCCGAGGTTCCTCTCCAGTGGTGGGCCCCCCCCGAGGTTCCTCTCCAGTGGTGGGCCCACCCCCGAGGCTCCTCTCCAGTGGTGGGCCCTCCCCCAGAGGCTCCTCTCCAGTGGTGGGCCCTCCCCCGAGGCTCCTCTCCAGTGGTGGGCCCCCCCGAGACTCCTCTCCGTGGTGCCCCCCCCGAGGCTCCTCTCCAGTGGTGCCCCCCCCCCCCCCGAGGCTACCTCTCCAGTGGTGGGCCCCCCCGAGGCTCTCTCCATGGTGGGCCCCCAGGCTCCTCTCCAGTGGTGGGCCCTCCCCCGAGGCTCCTCTCCAGTGGTGGGCCCTCCCCCGAGGCTCCTCTCCATGGTGGGCCCCCCCAGGCTCCTCTCAGTGGTGGGCCCCCCCCCGAGGCTCCTCTCCAGTGGTGGGCCCCCCCTTGGCTCCTCTCCAGTGGTGGCCCCCCCCCCGAGGCTCCTCTCCAGTGGTGGGCCCCCCCCGAGGCTCCTCTCCAGTGGTGGGCCCCCCCGAGGCTCCTCTCCAGTGGTGGGCCCCCCCGAGGCTCCTCTCCAGTGGTGGGCCCTTTCCCCGAGGCTCCTCTCCAGGGGTGGGCCCTGCCCCGAGGCTCCTCTCCAGTGTGGGCCCCCCCGAGGCTCCTCTCCAGGGGGGCCCCCCCGAGGCTCCTCCTTGGTGGGCCCCCCCGAGGCTCCTCTCCAGTGGTGGGCCCCCCGAGGCTCCTCTCCAGTGGTGGGCCCCCCCGAGGCTACCTCTCCCGTGGTGGCCCTCCCCCGAGGCCCTCTCAGTGGTGGGCCCCCCCGAGGCTACTCTCCAGTGGTGGGCCCCCCCGAGGCTACTCTCCAGTGGTGGGCCCTCCCCCGAGGCTCCTCTCCAGTGGTGGGCCCCCCGAGGCTCCTCTCCAGTGGTGGGCCTCACCACCTTAGGTTCACATGGCTGATTTTGACGCTGTTTTCGAAGTGTTTCTTCACCCAGAACAGGGTGAAAAAGGCCTCTAAATGCCCCCAGTGCAGTTTCATTGATTCCTATGTAAAACAGTGTTGTAGTTCACACACGTGGAGGTTTTTCCGTGCGTTTTCGCTGCTTCTATGGACGCTGTTTTGGGTGCTGAAAAAGAAGCGTCATGTCAATTCTTCAATGCTGAAAATCCCAAAGGGAATAAAGGGAAAATAAAAAACCTCGCCAAACCTTGGTGCTTTTTTAAATGTTTTTGGCTTTTAAAATTTAGGGGGGGCTTCAAAAAAAAAGCGGGGGGGAAAAAACCTTGTCCAAAACCTGACAAATCCCGTCAAAAACTGCTGCATTCAGACGCTTTTTCAGTTTTTGGCTGATTTGGGAACGCTGAAAAATTCAGCCCAAAACCCAGCCTGTGAAACCCCCCTTTATTGACACGGGGGCAGGAATTTGTGTTTTGATTTCCCCCCTCCGGGCTTACCCTTTGTGCCACGCTGAAGGTGGTCCTGGGTAATAGGGACAATCTGGATTTTTCTCAAATTAAAAAACAATTCTGAAATTTTATCTGAATTGTTTTTACCAAAAGATACTAAAAAAACTGGACAGGGGAAAGCACAGCTGCGCATTCAATTTTTATCCCATTACATTCCCTTGGGCCCTGTTCATGTGCTGGAGGTCATGATGAAACCTGCATCAGATGTTCATGCGGCTCCGCAGTACATGAACCTATATAGCGCCGACATATTCCACAGCGCTGTACAGAGATTGTCATCAATGATATATTGGTCCCTGTCCTCATTGATATCTCCATTGCTCACTGGTCAGTAAAATCAGGTGTGTGATGTTGTTTAAAATAAATATATATAAATTTTTATAATATATATATATATAAATATATATTATATAAAAATATATATATAAAATGTAGGGTTCACTCTTGTTTGATTACTGCTTTGCACACTTTTGGGATTCTCTTGATGAGCTTCAAGAGATAGTCACCTGAAGTGGTTTTCACTTCACAGGTGTGCCCTGTCAGGTTTAATAAGTGGGATTTCTTGCCTTAGGCTATGTTCACACGGCTTAAAACTGGACGTATTTCATTCCGTAATTACGTGCCGGCTGTAATCCATCCCAGTCATTACGGTAATCCACAGTTCTCATAGAGAACTATGGATTACGTCTCCTCTTCCTGCTCGGCGAATCCGCCGCGGGGGGAGATAAGTGACATGTGAATTTTACCAGTGGCGTTAACGCACCGCTGGTAATGCAAATAAAGGGGCCGGGAGGTGCGGCCCCCCGCTCCCTCCACCGCCCCCCCACCCGGCGTAATTGCGGGCCGTAATTACGCTCTGCAAATATACCGTGTGAACATAGCCTTATAAATCCTAAAAAAAACAACCCTTGACCCCTCTTCTCTGTCCAACTATCGCCCCATCTCACTGCTCCCTTTTGCTTCCAAACTCCCCGAGCGCACGTCTATCTTCAGCTGTCCTCCCATCTCTCCTCCACTCTCTTCTTGACCCCACTACAATCTGGTTTTCGACCCCACACTTTACCGAAACTGCCCTAACCAAAGTCACTAATGATCTAGTAACTGCTAAAGCCTCATGCCACTACTCTGTGCTCCTCCTCTTGGACTGTCCTCTGCCCTTTTACACTGTCGAACATTCCCTCCTGCTACAAATCCTCTCCTTCCCCCGGCATCACGGACTTGGCTCTTTCCTGGATCTCCTCGTACCTCACTGACGGGCTTTTAGCGTCTCACATTCTCGCTCCACCTCCCCCCGGCCACTCTCTGTTGGGGTCCCCCAAGGGTCAGTCCTGGGTCCACTACTCTTCTCTATCTACACCCTTGGCCTCGGTCAGCTCATAGCCTCACATGGCTTTCATTACCACCGGTATGCTGATGATACCCAACTCTACATCTCTGGCCCCAGATGTCACTTTCTACTCTCCGGATCCCTGACTGTCTGTCCTCCATTTCCTCCTTCTTTCATCACGTCCCCTTAAACACTAAATGTGGAGAAAAACAGAACTCATCATCTTTCCACCATCCAACTCTACCCCTGCCCCTGATCTCTTATTACAGTCAACGGCTTTACACTTTCACCGGTCCCACAAGTCCGCTGTCTTGGGGTAATCTAGACTCTGCTTTATCTTTCAAACCACACATCCAAACCCTCACCTCTGCCTGCCGCCTCCACCTAAAAAAACATCTCTGATCCGCTCATTCCTCGGCTATGACACTACAAAAATGTGGTCCATGCCCTTGTCATCTCCCGCCTAGACTACTGCAACATCCTTCTCAGTGGCCTCCCAGTTTAGCCCCCTCGCTCCCTCCAACCATCCTTAATCTGCTGCCCGTCTTATCCACCTCTCCCCTCGCTACTCCTCTGCCTCTCCCCTCTGCCAATCCCTTCACTGGCTTCCCATTGCCCAGCGAATTCACTTCAAGCTACTAACCATGACCTACAAGGCTCTCCACGACCTCTCCCCCCCATATATCTCTGCCCTAATTTCCAATATCTCCCCCACGCACTCTCCGCTCCTCACAGGACCTTCTCCTCTGCTTCCCCCTTATCAGCTCCTCACACAACCGTCTCCAAGACTTCTCCCGTGCTTCACCCACACTCTGGAACTCACTGCCCAAACACATCAGACTCTCCTCCACTTTCACCAGCTTCAAAAGCAACCTGAAAACCCATTTCTTCAGGCTTGCCATAACCTTCACTAAACTTGTCACTACTTCCTCCACAGCCCTTGTCTGCCCCTCACCTCCTTTCTTTCCCCCTCCTTGTAGATTGTAAGCCTCGCGGGTAGGGTCCTCTCTCCCTCTGTCGTCCCAATTGTATTTTTCCCTTATCACTGTACTCGTTTGACTTATGTAATGTATGTAACCCCCTCGAATGTACAGCGCCCTGGAATCAATGGCGTTTTAAAATAAATAATAATAATAATAATAAAATGGGATTGGGACCATCAGTTGGGTTGTTCAGAACTATCAGCTGTATGGACTGTTAGAATTTTATTATGGCAAGAAAAAAACAGCTAAGTAAAGAAAAACGAGTGGCCATCATTACTTTTAAGAAAGGGAGGGTCAGTAAAGCCGAAAAAAATTGGGGAAACTTTGAAAGTGTCTCCAAGTGCAGTGGCCAAAACCATCAAGCGCTACAAAGAAACTGGCTCACATGAGGAGCGCCCCAGGAAAGGAAGACCAAGAGTCACCTCTGCTGCGGAGGTTAAGTTCATCCGAGTCACCAATCTCAGAAATCGCAGGTTAACAGCAGCTCAGATTAGAGACCAGGTCAATGCCACAAAGAGTTCTAGCAGCAGACATATCTCTACAACAACTGTTAAGAGGAGACTGTGTGCAGCAGCGTTCATGGTAAAATAGTTTCTAGGAAACCACTGCTAAGGACAGACAACAAGCAGAAGAGAGAACACAAGGAATGAACATTAGACCAGTGGAAATCTATGCTTTGGTCTGATGAGTCCAGATTTCCAAACACCGTGTCTTTGTGCGGCGCAAAAGGTGAACGAATGGACTCTACATGCCTGGGTTTCCCCACCTTGAAGCATGGCGGAGGAGGGGTGATGGTGTGGGGGGCCTGGTTCCCACCGGGTAGCAGGGAGGAGGAGGGTTTTGATGGTGTTGGGGGGCTTTGTGGTGACATGTTGGGGTTTATTCAAAATGAAGGAAAACTGAACCGCAAAGGTTACCCCAGATTTGCAGGGCATGTTTCCCTCCGGTTGGGGTTTTGTTTGGGCCTTCCCTTTATTTTTCACAGGACAATGACCCCAAAACCCCCAGGGCTGTGTAAGGGTAATTTGACCAAAAAGGGAGGTGATGGGGGGCTACGCCAGATGACCTGGCCCCCCACACGTCACCCCGCCTGAAAAAAAAACTCGAGATGGTTTTGGTGAGCTGAAAGCGGGGTGAAAGGCCCAAAAAAAACAAGGGGGCTAAGCCTCTTGGGAATCCTTCCTGTGGAAGACAAATTTTAGGTGACTACCCCTTGAAGCTCATAAAAAGAAAAGTGTGAAAACCGTAACCCCCCCCCAAGTAAACGGGGGGGAACCTTTAATAGAGACTTTTTTTCAGGTTTTTTCATACCCTTTTTTTTTAAGTTTTAAAAATTCCACAGGTGTTAAAAACATAGTTTTGATGCCTTCAGTGTGAATCTACAAATTTTTATAGTCATGAAAATAAGAAAATGTTGGAATGGGGAAGGGTGTCCAAAAAGGTTGGTCTGTATGTAATTTTTATATATTATATATTTATATAAATATATTTTTAAGGCCCCAGCTGGGGAAAGGTTCTGCGATGGAGTGTAATCCAGCCAGGTTCCGGGCGTTTTGCCTGGAGGGGCAAGATTTCATGCCACCAAAGGGGAAGAAACCCCTTTGGGGGGAGTGAAAGGCCATTGTTTTAAAAAGGTGGGCGGCAAGTAAAAGACTGTGACCTACATTTTAAGTTGGGGGTTAGTCCCGGGTACCAGCCCTTACCGGGGGTCCCGGGCCCTTTTATTGGGAGTAAGCTAGGGCAGGGGGGGTGCTTACCCAGGCTCCCTTGGGTTTTCCCGGGGGATATAAAGGTTTAGCAGGTAAGCTGACTGGGCGGGCTGCAAACTCCAGTCTACCCTTTTGGGCTGGAGACAGTCACCCCTCTGGAAGCCAGTGTCTGGTACACCGTCAACCCCCAAAGGGGTAGTGAGGGAAAACCCACACCTGTGTATTTGTAAGGCTCAGACGAGCAGGAGTTTTTTTTTATGTTTAAATGTTTTGGGGGCATGTATTGGGCCCTACGTTTTTTTCTGCTTGGTGAAAAAAACACACGGAAGCAAGACCCCGTTTGAAAACCCGATATCTGCCCCTGTTCCCTGCCTGACGGTTGTGGGGTGATCCCAGAGCTGTGCCAAAACTAATATGGTGGAGGGATGCAAAGGGAAATTTTTAAAAAGGGGCGCTTCTTTAAAGAGACCCGGCGCAAACGTAAACCCAGCCCCTTTTGTCTTGGAATTTAAAGGGAGCAATGTTTCGCAAGCAGAGCACCAAAAAAGGACGAGTGGGAAACAGTTGATTCAGGAAATACAAAAAAACCCGCCCGATGGCGGGCAAGTAACCCAAAAGGCCCACGAGGAGCCCGTTAAGAGCCCAAAGGGGAAAAAAACCAATCGCCCCGGGTTTATTGAGCGCATCAGGCAGCCGTGAAAGAGCAGCAACGTGTGAACCTGGTCTTCAGCAACCCGTTAGGGCCCCGACTGCAAAAGGGCCAAAGGGGTCAGCAGGTGGGCAGTCCACCTCCCGTTAAGCCGGTGATAATGTCCTGCGAAAGTTTACCCGACCCATGATATTGAAAACTACCTCCCGGGAACCCTTTGAGGGATCGCCGAGGGGAGAGCAGCTTCCCCCGGGGCCAATGTGCTGCGTCCCCAGCCCCCTTTTAAACCCCGGGGACCAAAAAAAGGGCCCATTTGAACCCGAGGGTGGGAGAAAACCCAAAGGAAATTTCCCAGGTGAAAGGGGAGATCTTAGCCCGACTTGGGGGTTTCCCGGGGGGTCCCGGGGCCCCAAAAAGTTACACCCGGGGAAATTCGATCCAGCAAAAAACCCCGCGGGTCCAAATGTATGACCTTTTACCAAACTTTACCAGCAAAAAGGCTGCAACCGGAGAGGTCTTTACCTGCCCCGGTGATGGAGGGTTTTTTGTGATCGCCCTTTTTTAGTGCCCCCCTTTCCCGGGGAGGATCCAGCCCCTGTGTGGGGTACACGGACCCCCCAAAAAATTGGGGGAGCCCCGTTTTCCGTGGTTTGGGAACGTTTACGCGCCTTTAAGAGTTTCTCCTGGGTTTTGAAACCCTCCCACCCCAGTACGGGGGTAAGCTGTCTCTGTCCCAAAAGGGGGAGAGTAGAGGTTTTTGATGGGGAGGGGGTCAAGATTTGGGGTGAGAAAGGGGGGGGAAAGGGTTGGGCCCCCCCCAAAAACAGCCTTTCAACCCGAGCTCAGGGCCCCCTTGTTGTTGGCGATTTCGGGTGGACTGGGAAAATGTCCCCTGCACGATTTTCCCAAAGCAGGGGGGGCCCAAAGGACTGTGGGGTTTAAAGGAGTATGTCGTTGTTTGCCCGGCCCCTTTCCCATACTTTTAATTGTGAGACTTTTGGGTGAAAGGGGGGGTGTACGGTCAAAATCAAAGGACGTTCCATTTAAGGGATCATGGATCGGGGGGCTTGGGGGACCCTGGTAAGGCCCAAACTGGTGAGTCAGGCCCAAATCCGGTCCCCGCCCTTTTCGGGGGGGTCTGTACCATGGGGGAAAAAAAAGGGCTACCCCAAATGCCCGGGTCCCTTTGAGACTCCCCGCCCGGGGCCGCACACATGTGGTGGCTGTCGTTGTGAGCTACCCTACAGGGGCTGTATAGGCTGTGACTTGCCCCTTTTTCTGGGATTTGTGGGAGAATAAAAGAGGTGCAAGGTATAATGATTTACGGGGTGATGGTCCCGCACAGGAGGGCCCCATGGGGGTTTCCCTTGTTTCCCTTTTCCCGGCGGGGGGGCCCAGGGAAAAAACCCCCCTGAGCTCGAGGGGCCCCCCTTGCCAATATCCCCGAGGGAACTTTGGTTACGGAGCAAAGGGGGACCCCCAAACCCCGAACACGCTTGGAGAAGGTCCCAAAATGATAGATGGGGAAAAAACCCGGGACCAGGCGAGGGTTGGGTACCCCCCAATTTTTTCGGTCAACAACGATATTTTTATACGGGTAAAAAAGAACCCCAACCCAGGTGTGGGGGGCCCAAAAAGGGGGTCCCCCCAAGTCACATGTTGCCCGGTGTTGGGGCTAGCCCAAATTCCCTGTTCTGGGGGGACAATTAGGGGTTGGAGGAAAACCCCGGGGAGGGTTTAAAGGGAACTTCTACTGGGCCCGGGATTTATAGGGCAATTAAAGGGTTTCTGCCCCGGTCTTGCCCCCCGAGTGCCCAAAAAAATGCCTCTAGGCCCGATTTTCGAAGCCCCCTAACCCCCGCCCAAAAATAGGGGGTCCCCCTTTTAGTGGACGGCATGGGCCTGGTAGGGGCCCCAGGGGGTCAGCCCCGAGGACATCGATATCTTGTGGGGCCCTTTACTACGCCACCCGATAAACCCCAAAGGGCCTTCCCTTTGGGAAAACCCTTCCCCCAAAGGGATTGCCCCAAGGGGTTTTTCCAAAAGTTACCCGCAGGGTTCCCGGGAAAGGAAAATATGACGACCAGGGTGCCCCTTCATGTCCCAAGGTGACCAAAGAAATCTTGGGCCCCCCTCAAATTTCCCAAATTTCCCTACCTCGGTATATCCTTTCCCCCGGGCCCTTTGGTTTGGTGGAGAGGTTCAATTAAGACCCTAAAGTCAATGCCTTTTAAAAAAGGTGGGGATAAGGGGGGAGGGGATGGGACCCCCTACTACCTATCTCTTTTTTCTCTTTTGGGGGGTACCGCAAGCGTCCCCCGGGTTTCTCCCCTTCGAGCTCCCCTATGGTAAACCCCGGGGACTCCTGGAATTGCCCAAAGGGGATGGGAGCAGGAAAAAACCCCCCATAGGAGGGGTGATTTTAAAAATATTGCCCCAGGGTGAAAGGATAAAATCGCAGCAGTCCTGCCTATATTGGGTGAGAACCCACAGCGGGGCCCAAAAAAACCCAAAGGGAAGGGTTTATAACAGGTCCGCAAGGGTCAGAGTGTTCCAGCCCGGCGATCGGGTGGAAATACTTGTCCCCCCACGGCGAAAGCAGGTTTCTGGGAAAAATGGCAGGGCCCCCCTGAGATCAAAGAGCGGGTCAGTGAGCGTAAAAAAAAAAAGGGGTTCCGCCTGGAGGTTGGGGAAACCTTATCAGATTTTAAACCCAATTAAGCTGGAAGGGCCGGAAAGCTTTTTCGGCGGTTAAAAAGGGGAATAGGGGTTTCCCCAAACGGAGGTTGCCACCCCTCCCTATTTCCGTGGTCCCCCATTAGAATCACAGCGGGAAAGGAAAAATTGGGGAAATTCCCCAAAAAAAAGGCAGGTCTTTTCAGATCCCACCCGGCGCAAAGGGAAGGGCATTGAACATGAAATCAAACAGAAACCCCCCCAAAAGGGCGGTTGGGCATTAGGGTCCCTGAAGCCGAGGGGTTAAGAAGATGCTGGAGCTTGGGGGATAGAAAAGTCCCCAAAGTGGGGTTCGAGCCCCATAGTGCCCCATACCCAAAAACCCCATGGCAGCTTACGTTTTTTGCAACCCATTTTTTGTTTAAACTAAACAAAACTCTCAAAAAATTTGTGCCTTTGCGATGCCCCGGGTCGATGAATTGGTTTAAGGTTAGGCCCCGGGGGACCCTTGTAGTTAGACCTTTACCCAAAGGGGTATTGGCAGGTTCCCCCCCAAAGGGGGGCCCGGGGGAAAACGGCCCTTTTCCACCCCAGGGTGGCCCCCTTTCATTCCCCCGGTCCTTTCCCCTTTGGGGCCCACATGGGCTTCGGCCACATTCCCTGGATGATGGACGTCCCTCCCACAGCCCATAGAAAATAGGCAGCGCATATTTGGGGACGTGGTGTCTTTTTGCAAAGGATTGTGAGTCCCACCTTTACCCGAGGGGCAAGCTGTCCCTTTGATGCCCTAAGGGCCCGCAGGGGGTTTACCGGGCCAAACCCCAACAAGGGGTGCCTTTTGGGTAGAGGAGGGCCCCCCCAAACTTTGGTTACGGGCATTGGGGGGGGAGCATCAAGCCCCAAAAAGGAAAAAAATGGGGGGCAATTAGAAAATTTGGGCCCCAAACCCAAAAACCAAGAAAACAGGTCCGGGGGCCCTTTTTAGGGATCGCCAAAGGGGCCCATAGGAGTTTTTTACCCCCCAAATTTGCCTCCCTTAAACAGCCCGCTTTGGACCTCACCCAAAAGGGAAAAAAACCACTTTTTGGGCAAAATGGAACCGGAGGTGAACAAGCCTTCCCCAAAAGGCTTTAAAAGGGGGTACCTGGGAAGAGACCCCTGTCATGGCCCCAAAATTTCAGAAAAGAATTTATTTTTCAGGGGGGGACGCTTCTGGGGGTAGGGTTAGGGGGGTGTCCCACACAAAATGGGTTTAGGGAGAAGAAACCTGGTTGTTTACCTCAGCAGGAAGCTGTCGCGGAGGGGAAAAAAATACGCCATAAATGGGAAAAAAGAAGGCCTGGCCTTTTAAATGGGCCCTCGAGGGGCGGCCCCCCTTACTTTCTTGATAGGTGACCCTTAGAGTCCCTCACAGACCCTTTCCCCTTTTAAAATGGGTGGCACGAAAAAAAAGGGAAGGAAAGCAAGGGTTTTACCCGGTGGTTCCCGGCTCTACCCGGACTTTAATTTTTTTGTAGAAAATCGCCCGGGGGGCACAAAAAGGCCCAAGCTGATGCATTGTCACAAATACCAAATTTTTTGGCCCCAAATTTTCTCCGCCCCACAGGTCCCGAGCAAGGGGGGGGGGGATATGTAAGGGCCCCAGCGGGAAAGGTTTTGCGAGGGAGTGTATATCCCGCCCGGTTCTGGGGGGGTATGCCTGGGGGGAAGGAGCAAAAATACATGGCCCCCCCAAAGGGAAAAAAGCCTTGGTGGAGTGAAAAAGGGCCCTTGTTAAAAGGTGTCCCGGCCCGTACAGACTGTCGGCATACATTTAAGGTTTTTGTTTAAATTTTTTCGGCTTTCACCATTCCCGGGGCGGCCTTTCATTGGGGTAACCCTAGTGCAGGGTGGGTTTCTTACTCCCCAATGGCTCCACTCCGGGTTTTTCCCCGGGGGTATTTTTAAAGGGCGCAGGGGAAGCTGACTGGGGGGTGTATTTTCCCGTCTACTTCTGGGCGGAAAACCTTCACCTGGCTGGGCCAGTGTCTGCTACACCGGGCACCCCCAAAAATGTTTGTGGGGAATACAACCCGTGTTATAGTAAGCGCCCCGAGAGCAAAGGGGGTTTTGTTTATGTTTATATGTTTGCTGTGCAAGTATTGCATATGTTTTTTTTGTTTGTGGTTTAAAAAAAAAACACGGAAGCAAGACACCCTTTGAAACCCGATATCTGCCTCTGTTCATGCCCGAAGGGCTTGTATTGAACCCAGGCTGTGCAAATCCCCAATTTGGTTTTTATATATATATATGAGATTATTGGCTTTCAGACCAGGGGTGGCTGTGTTTCTCAAAGTTTGTTAGCTGTTCATGACTGCTGTGGTGAAAGTGTATAGACAAATGCAAAAACTAAATGTTGGGGAGCGAAAAAAGCATTTTTTTGGGGTTTGGGTTTGCCAAAGAGAGGAGGGTCAGTGATCCCGTCATTTCCGGGGTTTCCCGTTTTATCTTTTGAAAAACCCTTTCCCTTTTGGGGTTTTTTTTTGACACCAACAGCACATTTCTTCCCAAAATTTCCCCCTTTAATCACTTTAAAGGGGGTTTTTCCTGCAGGTAAGTGTTGCTTCCGCCATCCCCAAAAAAGGGGCGAAGGGGCGGCCGATGATTTTTGTATTGAAATTTCAAAGGGTAGGTTACACGGCTTAAAAAAAAGGGCGTAATTAGCCCGCAATTACGCCCTGGGGGCGGGGGGGGGGGCTCCGTGGGGCGGGGGGGGGGCCCCTTGCTCGGCCCATTGACTTGGCCCTTCCAGCGGCGGGTATTCGCCCCTGGTTAAATTTACTGTCAAATTTATTCCCCCGCCCCGGCGGGGTTCGCCCCAGCAGGGAGAGGAGAAGTAATTTCCCTAGTTCTCTATGAGAACTGTGGGATTTTTTCCCCTTTTTTTTTAATTTTTTTTTTTTTTTTGGAAAAAACTGGGGGGATTTACCCCCAATTTTGGGGCCCCTCCGGCTGCAATACCGTAATTTTTTAAAACGGTGAAAATTTGCTAAAAACTGCTCCTGGGTTGTGGGGGGAAAATGTTTCAACCCCCGGGCATTTTTGAGGGTTTAACTTTCTGTGAACCCCGTGGTATTTGCTGGGGGCCAAAGTAAAGTCCTTTACTCAGGACTTCCCCAAACAGTTGGGAAAAGGGAGAAAATTTGCTGGATAAGGGGGGGGCAGTTTTTAGGGCACCCGTATAATATTGAGCCTCAAATTAAGTTGCATTGCTTATCTCGTGACACTGATTCCTGTCATACGCTGGGATCCAAAGGTGGTCCAGGAAAGGGATAACGGGGTGGACCACCCGAGCCCCATGGGTGCCATGGCTCATGGTTGATGACCCTGCTCTAGAACAGTCAGAGTGCCCATGCTGACCCCTGTCCCGGTGGAGCCGCACGGCTCATACTGAACTGGGGCAATGGAAGAGGGGCCTGGTCTGATGAACGTGGTTCTTTTTAATCATCAGCATTGCTCCCGGGGGAAGGAATATATGGGAAGAAGACAAGTGATGGAGGTAGTGTGACGCTCAGGGCAATGTTCTGCTGGGTCCTGGCATCAGGGGAAGGCTCCTTTGACACATACCACCTACCTTAACCCTACATGGTCGCAGCTATTTTCAGGTTTTTTTTTAAGTTTTTCCTTCCTCGCCTTCCAAGAGCCATAACTTTTTTTTTATTTTTCCAGCTACCTAGACACTGAGGGCTTTTTTTTTGTGGGAAAAAATGACTTTCTAATGGTGTTCTTCTTGTCCCAAAGTCCGAGAAATGTGAAAAAAAAAAAACTTTTTGCCCCATGTTTGCGGGGTTTTGTTTTTACGGCATTCATTAAATAAAAATGTGGTTATCTGTATTCTGCGGGGGAAATGATTCCAGAAAACCAAAATTTGGGTTTTCATTATGTTTTATAGTTAAAAAAAAAAAAAAACCCGACATTTTCATTTCTTAAACTTGCTCTTTTTTTAATTTTTTTGGGTTTATTTTTTGAGTGAAGTTCTTTTTATTGGTACTATTTTGGGGTAGATGTGGCTTTTTTTGTCACTTTTTTTCCATTTTTGGGGGTGTGAAATGAACAAAAAAGTGATCTTTTTTGATTTTTTATTCGTGGTGTTCAGTGTACAGGGTGTTTTAAGGGCCCGTTACAAAGGCTTATTTGGGCGCGGATTGGGGCCCTATGCCCGTATTTTCTCAGTCGGTCCAATCCTCCCATAAAAAAAGTAATCCACAGTTCCAAGAGAAAATATGGATTTCCCTCTCTCCCCCCCCTCGGCAATCCGCCGCGGGGGGGGAAAGTGCATGTAATTATTTACGGCCCGGTACCCGCCTAGATAATGACAGTCTATGGGGCCCGGGGAGTTGCCAATCCCCCCCTCCCCCGCTGCACGGGTGGCCCGGGGAATTGCGGGCGAAATCCGTCCCGCAATTACGCCGGCAAAAAACCCTGTGAACCGGGCCCAACGGATCCGCTGGGCTGTGGAGTGGCAACCCAAAGCCCCGATTCTCCTCAATTCCCCAAACCCCCCCTCCCCCATAACGCGCATGTTTAAGTGATAACTTTACTGTAAAAAGTGGTACATAGGCTTTTTTATCCTTTTATTAAATAATCAAGTTTTTAGGGGGAACAGACCTGACAAGCAAAAAAAGGGAAAAATGTTTTTATCTTTTTAACACTGTGGGGAGAGTTGAAGAAAAAGCTGTATTTGTATCCAAGTCCAGTCTGCACCAACATTGGGAATGTGTAGAAGAGACCTGGGAACAGATTATTGTCAGGATATGTTTAAATCTGATGCAGAGCCCAGAAGGATTCAGGCAGTATTGAAAACCAAAGGCAGATTTCTAAAATACTAACAAAATAATACAAATTAACAGTTTGATTTTTAGGAGCAAAACAGTAACAATGCAGTTACAGGAAAGAATCTGCAGAACTAAGCAGGTGCTAAATACTTGGAAGTTAAATTTATGTATAAGATAGGTAAGATGACTGTATATAAAATTTCAGTAGCCTCATGTACAAAGCTGGAGTGGATGGAGAGATATGAAGCCTGAAAGTCACAAGTTCAAAACATTGTTACCATTTTGCTTGTCAGTGTAAATATATTTATTGGATATGACTTTAGAACACAAAAAAATTGTAAATATGCAAAACACTGCAGGAACATTTTGGAGTCTCTGAATTTGTTCTGAGAAATAATATGCCTCCATCAGATCCTGCATACATGACCTCACATCTGATCTCATTATTTCCAGGCTAGAGAACGGCCCCTCTACACTAACTTGGGTTGGGGGCAAAGCAGTGCCCACAGGGGCAACATCTCTAACAATGTCAGGGTATAAAGGAATTGCCTCAGCCACAGTCAGTTTTGATGAATGGTTGAACTCTTCTACTTCTTTGAGAGCAGAATCTTTTCCTGTGGGGCAGTGCTTTGCCTGCTCCATGTCATCAATTGCACTCCTCATGTGATGAGGCTGAAGATATGGGAGCAGTCGCACTCGCCGGACCCAATTCCTCTTGCTCTTTGCACTGCATCGATCTAACTGGACCAACTTATATATTTTGGGAGTCGAAGTCAGTCAATTTTATGACGGCTCCGACTCCACAGCCCTGGTTTTATGGATGCAGTGATACCAATACTGCTGATATTTTTTTCAAGTTAAGGGGTTAACATTGTATGGTCTCAGTACAGCCCTTCATGGTATCGGTATTCTCTCTCTAAAGTTAGGTTTTTCAGCAGAATCATGCGTCCAGCCACATGTAAGACATTGTAAAATCAATGACATGAGAGCAGGAGATCTTCATTAGAAGTACAGAGCTCAAAGTAAAGGAGACTGTTCTTAAGCTCCCCGACCTGTCTTCATTGCTGCTATCAGATAAGAGCAGAGAAAAAGGGGAAGAGCAGGACGGTAACCAGAGAAACCTGTGTGCACTCAGAGCTGAAACCTCTACCTTATCTCCTCAACAAAGCCAAAAAATAAAGCAATATATTTGGAAAAACTCTTCAATTATGTGTCCCTAGATGTTTAAAGCTAATCTTTGTAGTGAGACAACCCCTCTGCTGCAAGCATCTTGGTTCCAGATACCGCAGGACACATTCATAGGTCTTGTGGAGTCCATGCCTTGATGGGTTTGAGGAGTTTTGATAACATAAGGGTATGTACGCAGCATATTTTGACATAAATTTTGACACGCAATTTGCGCTAAAATATGCTTCAAACAATGTTCGGAGCACTTTCATTACTTCCCATGTAAAATACGCACCATCAGTCATACAAGACATATTTTACAAGCGTAAATCTATGCAACACTTTTACTCTCATAGATTTAAGTGCCTTGCCAATTCTTGAGGTGTTTACACGGGCAAAAGTCCAATAGAAACAATGGTGGAGCGTATTTTTGGCATAAACGGCGCAAAATACGCTCCACACTTGTTCTAAATATGTGTGAAAATACAGTTAAAAGGGGTTTTGCCACAAAGTAAAACTGATGTGGGAAGTTTGTCAATTAATTAATAAACATTTTCACCATTCTTCATTATTAAAAATTCTGCACCATTTTTGTTTTAGCGGCACCTTTAGTGATCCATTGTTTACAGCTCATCTCCAGGGCATATGACCAGGGCTGAGAGCTTCTCAGTCCTGGTCGCACATGCTCAGACATCACCTCTCCTCTCAGGCAGCTACTGAGTGTTCAAACCCCAGGTGTTGTCATTCTACTACCATCCTCTGTACCCCTTAGTAATTAGTCAAACAGTGCAAATAAATAAAAAAGAAACCTCCATCAGGTATGTGCATTGATAAAGAGAAATAAAATCCACAGGTTCCTGCAGGGATTTAAACCGAGGACTCTTGTGCCTGGAGGCAAAAGTTTTACCTCTGAGCTACATTGTAGCTACTCACAGCTCTTTACATACACAGACTTTTCTTTGACTAGAGAGAGGAAAGGCCTGGGGATGTCATCCTGCTGGGTCACATGATATGCAATTCAAACAAATCACACCTGCCTCCTTCTGAGCAAACGGAGCTGAAGAGCTGGAGGCAGGCGGTATGAATGAGACCGTGGCAAAACCCCTTTAAAAAACCACAATGTGAACCGACCCAGGGGAAACCTACACAAGGTTAAGGTTTTAATGTGATGGCTGATCAGTCTTCATCCCACAGTTGTGACCATCAAGCTGAGCCTCCAGCACTTCCTTTTTTAAATAGAAAATGTAGGATTTTCTGAGGAGTCTCATAACCAATCTCAGCTGTTTGATATGTTTGGCAATGGTCGCTCGTGCAAGTTTTCCAAAGCCTTTGCTGCCAGTTTTGAACCTCCTAACATATCTTTCCCATCATGTTTGTTATGATAAGAAGTGGGAATGTAGAACAGATTAAAATCCCATTAATATATTTGTCTTTTCTTGTAGACTGGAGGGTAAAGGAGAATACGTCCTCCCCACCGAAACCCGCTATGAGGGACAGATGAAGGACGGCATGTTTCATGGACAAGGAACACTTTACTTTCCCAATGGGAGTAAATATGAAGCTCAGTGGAATTTGGGTGTTGCACTGGAGGTAAAAAATGAACAAATTTATATCCTGTAGTTCAGATTATTTTATGGACTTTTGTCATTCCATGGGGCTCCAATTTTTTCAGTTCATGTAAGAGACACTCTGATGTCAATAAGACATTTGTGTCACAATGTACGTCGGGTTCTCTGCTCTGGACAATGGGCGCACACATATTCCCCAATACTGCTTCATTTGGCACTCAACCCTCCCCACTCCTGCACTGCTTGTCGCTCCAGCTCATACCCGGATGAGCATGTGCTGGCTCTCAAAGATTTAAAGAGCCAGAGCATGTTTGACCTTCCAGTACCTATTGGCCCCTGCTTACGGACTTTTGACTAATCTTTGGCTTCTGCCTGCCCTGACCTTCTTGCCTGGGACTCGACCACACCTCTGTCTGCTCATTTTGTACTTGGCTAGCACCTCATCTGTCACTGTGAGGGGCCACGTCCAGGATAGCCACCTGGGAGTTCCCTACAGCCAAGTCCATCCTTCCTTGTGGCGGGCTTTAGTGGATACCGGGTGGCTGTTTAGATTCTGCTCCCTTGTGTGGTTATTGTCATCTCTCGTGTTGATCCAGTGGATCCACCACCTGCCCTGTGACACTATGACATGAAACCATTATAGTCAGCAGGGTCCATGACGGGTCATTAAACTCTCCAATAGCAACGAAAAAATTATCTTTTATCATCCAGCAACCGCTTGTATTATATGAAAAATAAAATCACATACTTTATTTAAATTTGATTAAAATCGAGGTCTGCATACTGCAGACGACGGTGCGCCCCATGACGCGTTTCGAGCTGACATAAGCTCTTAATCATAGTCATGAAACTGGCACCCCCATTATTTTCAGTTTTCTGTTCATGTAATGGAACAGAAAAATGGAAGTAATGCAGAAGTAAACGATGCTTTACATACACCATGAATAATATGAACATGTATTTAATAAGCTCTGGATGTTTACTCATATTCAGAACTTTCTATGTCCTTTTGATTATTTCATAGGGAAAATACACCTTTGCAGATGGACTTCAGTATGAGAAGGAGAAATGGAATTACTGTGATGGTTATGACAGAAGATTTTATACTGAAATTTGTAATGGCCTGAAGCCTGCAGGTACAGCTACATCTCTTGTAAATATCATTAGTTCTAAACTCTTAGGCTATGTTAACACGGTGTAATTGCGGGGCGTAACTACGCCCCGCAATTACACCGGAGTTTGGGAGCTCACACGAGCTCCCGCGGGGCGGGTGGGCCGGCAGCTCGCCGGCCCCACAGACATTCATTACTAGCGGCACGTATATGCTGTGAATAATTGACATATCACTTATTTCCCCGCTCGTTGTATTGTGCGAGCGCGGAGAGGAGACGTAATCCATAGTTCTCTATGAGAACTGTGGATTACCGTAACGACTGGGACGTATTTCACCCTGTATTTTGCGCAGTACGGCGCGAAATACAGGGTGAAATACGTCCCAGTTTAAGCCGTGTGAACATAGCCTTAGGGTGAAGTTTCAGTTCTTCATCAATGCAGGTGAATGCTTCAGCCCCACTGGACTGCAGCGGCCATTTTATTATTTATTATTTTATTATTATCATTTATTTTGGAGCGCCCTTGATTCCAGGGCGCTGTACATTTCAGGCGGGTACAGAAATAACATAGGTCAAACAATTACAAAGTGACAATAAGTGACTAACAACTGGTACAGAGGGAGAGAGGTCCCTGCCCCTGAGGGCTGACACTCTACCGGGGAGGGGTGAAGAGACAGACGGTGAGGCGCAGACATGTTTGTGGGGCGGAGCAGTGCAACCTGGTTAATGTTGGTTATGGGCAATCCTGAAGAGGTAGGTTTTCAGGTTACGTTTGAAGCCGATGAGAGAGGGGGAGAGTCTGAGGTGTTGGGGCAGTGAATTCCAAAGTGTGGGGGAAGCACGAGAGAAGTCTTGGAGACGGTTATGTGAGGAGCTGATGAGAGGGGAGCAGAGGAGAAGGTCCTGTGAGGAGCGGAGGTTGCGTGAGGGGAGGTATTTAGAGATTAAGGCAGAGATATATGAAGGGGAGAGGTTATGGAGAGCTTTGTAGGTCAAAGTTGCTAGCTTGAACTGGATTCGCTGGGCAATGGGCGGCCAGTGAAGGGATTGGCAGAGAGGAGACACAGAGGAGTAGCGAGGAGAGAGGTGGATAAGACGGGCAGCAGAGTTAAGGATGGTTTGGAGGGGAGCGAAAGTGCTAGGCCACAGAGAAGGATATTGCAATAGTCTAGGCGGGAGATGAAGAGGGCATGGACAAGCATTTTTGTGCTATCAAAGTTAAGGAATGAGCGGATACGAGAGATATTTTTCAGGTAGAGGCGGCAGGCGGAGGTGAGGGCTTGGATATGCGATTTGAAGGACAAAGTGGAGTCAAGTGTTATCCCAAGGCAGCGGACTTGTGGAGCTGGTGAGACAGTGTAGAGCCATTGACTGTGATAGAGAGATCAGGTGGAGGAATGGTGGGACGGTGGAAAGATGATGAGTTCTGTTTTCTCCACGTTTAGTTTTAGGAGACGGGAGGAGAAGAAGGTGGAAATGGACGAAAGACAGTCGGGGATACGGGAGAGAAGAGAGGTGACATCTGAGCCGGAGATGTAGAGTTGGGTGTCATCAGCATACAGGTGGTAATGAAAGCCGTGTGAAGCTATGAGCTGACCCAGACCAAGAGTGTAGATAGAAAAGAGTATTGGGCCCAGGACTGACCCCTGGGGGACACCAACAGAGAGCGGGCGAGAGGAAGAGGTGGAGCGAGAGTGAGAGACGCTGAATGTCCGATCAGTGAGGTAGGAGGAGATCCAGGAAAGAGCCAAGTCCGTGATGTCGAGGGAGGAGAGGATTTGTATCAGGAGGGAATTGTTGACCGTGTCAAAGGCAGAGGAAAGGTCTAGGAGGAGAAGCACAGAGTAGTGGTGTGAGGCTTTAGGCAATTTTTAGGTTGTTGGTGACTTTGGTTAGGGCGGTTTCAGTAGAGTGGTGGGGACGGAAGAGAGTTGGTGGAGAGATGGGAGGAAAGTTGAAGATGAACGTGTTGCTCAAGGAGTTTAGAGGCGAATGGAAGCAGTGAGATGGGGCGATAGTTGGACAGTGAGGAGGGGTCAAGAGATGTTTTTTTAGGATGGGGTTGATGGTAGCATGTTTAAATGAGGAGGGGAAGATTCCAGAGGTTAATGATAGATTGAAGAGATGGGTGAGGGCGGGGATGATAACAGCACTAAGGTCAGGCATGAGGTGGGATGGCAGTGGGTCAAGACTACAGGTGGTGAGGTTCGATTTGGACAGTAAGGCCGTGTTCACACGGCTTATTCCCGACGGATTTGTGAGCCGTATTGAGCGCACAAATCCGGCGTGAATAAGGGGCGGGGGGCGGGGCCGGAGCGCGGCGGGGGCGCCGCTCCCGGCCCCATAGACAATGCATTGTTTACGGCGCGTCCGCGCCGTAAATAATGTGCATGTCACTTTCTCCCCCCGCGGCGGATTTGCCGAGCGGGGAGGAGCGACGGAATCCACTGTTCTCTATGAGAGCAGTGGATTACCGTAATGCCTCCGACGGATTGGCGCCGTATTGAAGCGCAAATCCGGCGCGCAGTACGGCGCCAATCCGCGGCAGAATAAGCCGTGTGAACGGGGCCTAAGAGGAGAGCTGGTCAGGAGTGACCGGAGAGAAGCAAGTTAGAGGGGAATAGTGATGAGCAGGTGCAGAGGTGGGCAGTGGGGACACTACAGGAATAGAGGTGGGCTGAGGGGACTGCTGGTTGAAGCTTTGTCTGATGAGATTTATTTTATTATGGAAGTGAGTTGCAAAATCATCTGCTGAGAGGAGAGATGGTGGAGGGGGTGCTGGTGGACGCAGGAGAGATTTGAAGGTGTTCTTAGACAGATCAGTGAAGTGATGTCTATAGGGATGGCACTGCTGCAGCCAGAGGCTCAATCATGTGGAGCTGAACAGTATGTCATTGTGCCATTGACACCAGGAAGTAGGGGGGGATCTGTGACACAGAATGGTGCAGAATTTAAAGGGGTTGTCTCACTACAAAGAATAGCTTTCAAAATGTAGGGAAATATATTGCTTTGTTCATATTTTTTTCTTAAGGAGCTACAAGTGATTTTATCACCTTCTGTGCTCTCTCTGGTTCCCCAAGTGACCGACCTGTGTACTCCTTCTCCCCTGTTCTATCTGATAGCAGGGAGTGACCTCATCACACAGGTGGCAGCCAGCAGTGTGAGAGCTTGTGTGTTATCTGATCTTTCAGACAAAAGATTAATTACTATTTACATTAGCTCAGCAGCTTCTCTGGACCTCAGAGAATGTAATTTATTTAATCTAGACTGATACACAGAGAAGTCTGAATACACTGCGCTCATATGCTAATTACAGACAGCTTGACTAGGAAGTGACAGAGCAAAGCGGCATTAGTTTATTCATGCATCCTATGAAACTTTGAGATGAGACAACCCCTTTAAGATAATTATAAACTGCTATTTAATGAAGATTGACACTTTGCAATTTTGTTGTTGTCACCCAAGACACTTGAAATCTGGTGGAACCCAATGTAACTCCACACAGGATTATACAATCAAGCCAAAAATGACTCTCTTTTTAATTCTGATCTTTAGGTCGCTCACAACTTACAAATTTAGATCCCCCTCGACAAATCCCAGAAGGCTGTTATGATTGCGGGGATGGATTCTATGACCCATGCAGTAGAGTGGTGAATGACTACCAGCACCGATTCCTGAGGAATGCCGGTAAAAGATTTTTTTAGGCCCATTTGTGCACTTTTCTTATCATAAGCTAAGAAACAATTGTATTAAATAGAGACCGGACCTTGGTTGTCTGAGACTCCTGCATGACCCAAGTGGGAGAGATTTCAGGGCCCAATCAAAGTGATACAACAACCTGTCAGAGCTTCCTAAGGAAGTAAGATTGTTGCTAATGTGACCAAAACATATCATTTAGAATCCATGGGATTATTTTAAAGATTGTGTTACATGCCAATTTTGCTGTGAATTGTTCAGCAGTTTGTTTTTTCGGCACATTATTTTTTTCCTCTTTGTCCTGCAAGAACCATAACTTTTTGATTTTTTTCATCTACATAGACATATTAGGGCTTCTTTTTGCAGGACAGAATATACTTTTTAATGGTGCCATTTAAATGTACTTTAAAACCCAAAAAAATTCTCCTTGGTGGAATGTAAAATAAAACATAATTGTGACATTTTTCTGGGGATTTTGCTTTTATGGAATTTACCACTCAGTATAATTTACATGATATCTGTATCATGTAGGTCAATATGACTCCAATGATACAAAATTTGTAGAGTTTTTGTTATGTTTTAGTCCTTTTTTTTTTTTTTTTTAAATTCTTTATTTTTTAACTTTCCACTGCAACTATTTTCTGCAACCAATAACTTTTTTTTTTCATCTATGGAGCTGAAGTCTAACTTTTATTGTTACCATTCCGTAATACATGTGACTTTTTGTTTCAATTTTTTGCGGCCAAGAAATGGCCAAATAAAAAGAAATTTTGTCATTAGGAATTTTTTTTCTTGTATGATGTTCACTGTATGGAATAAATTCTGTTTTATTTTAGTAGATAGGACTTTTACGACACTACCAATTATGTTTACTTTTTTGTCTTTTTTATTTGGCAAAATGGTGGTGTTTTTAAACTTTTAAAAGTCTGTAATTTTTTTTATATTTTTAGTCTTGGAGTTCACCCTTAATTTCTTTTGAAGTTGTTCTGGGCTCTTTGGTTGCCATTATCTATCTCCTTAATTTGTCATCAAGTTTCCTCTAGTGGCCACAACCAGGAGGTTGACTACAGTCCCATAGATCTTAAAATTCTTAATAATATATGCAACTGTAGTAACCGGAATATCAAGGTGTTTGGAGATCATCTTATAGCCTTTACCTATAACATGTTTGCCTATAATTTTCTTTCTACTCTCCTGACACTTTTCTCCTTAGCTTCCTTTGGTCCATGTTCAGTCTTGTACACAACATAATACCAAACAGCACAGTGACTATTCTTCACCCTTTAAATAGTCTGGGGATTAGCTCAAACGATAGCAGTCTCTTCCAAGATGAATCACACAAACTTTATTGGTGCGATCCACAAAACAGAAAAACAAATGACAAGGCTTGCTTCAGCCAAAATAAACAAGCAATCAGTCTTTGCTATAAGCCACAGTATCGTGTTTTCCCCTCCCAGGGTTAGGGAACCACAGGCAGGTCTCAGTCTTCCAGGAGTACAAGGCCCAGCTCTGACTCTCACACAAACAGGTAGGGAACCACCCCCTCTCACCTGAGCCTGCTGGTAATTCCTGGCCTGGAATGTGGGAGCAGTCATCCCACCCAACTCTTCTGACTGCTTCAGTAAAAACCCAACAGCATTGCAGCCAAACTAATAATACTATTGCCGCTGACACCAACCATAAAGGGCTTTTACTTCAGCGACTTCAGGCAGATCAGTGACACATATCGTCCGTCCACGATAGTCCCTTGTGCCTTCCTACAATAGGCAGACTGCCTGATTACAAGTTTGAAGACACATGTGATGCTAATTACAGGACACACCTTAGTTCAACAAGTCTCTAAATTTTTATAAATTAGGAATACCATAATTTATGTCCAGGCCAGTTTCGTTTTTGTTTTTTTTTTTTGTCTTTTTTTCAGTTAAACCACAATTCAAACACAATATCTGATTTTTATTACTTGATTTTCAGTTAATTTTAAGTCATTTCACTGACCATCGAAAGTTTTTTTTCCTTTAATGGAAGGGTACCTACAATTTTGTCCATGTATGTAAATAATACAGAAGGTTGTACCAAGATGGCTCTACTATTATTATGGCATGAAGTAATAGGAGCCCGCTCCATACTGCCTTCGCGTTGTCATGATGTACTAAAAGGTCATGATGCGCTAAGAGGTTTACTGAATGTGGTAAAATCTGCATGGAAAAGCAACAACAAGTTTGCAACATGCGCACATGTCTGTGCGGGAAAAAGTCCACACCATGTGGATGAGATCTGTAAAATGGAATTTACTTATCTGCGGCAGATTTTACCTGCACAAATTCTCAGGTAAAATCTACATGGAATCCACCACATCCAGATTTACCCTGAAGGTACATTCACACCTGTAAACCACATGTATTCCATTTCCTATAGTCTTCAGTGGCAATACATGGTGTAGATCATATTGCATATTGTGGCGCCTATTAATGACACAGATTTCAAATCCATGTTCCGTAAACTGACATTTCACATATTTACACACTTTCCATGCATATAGAGTATCTCACAAATGTGAGTACACCCTTCACAATGATATGCTATGCGCCTAGATTAGGCGCATCAATTATACTATGCAAGGTATACACATGCCAGATTTTTGACAGGTTCATTCATTCAGGCCTCTTAAAAAACCTGTCACATAGATTATGCCCCACCTGCTGAGGGCAGCACAAGCTAGTGTCAGACCTGCTGTTTCCTTCGCTGTGTCCCTTATTCTGTAAGATGTTGTAGTTTTCGAGTATTTAGTGCTCAAATCTGCAGTTTTCAGCCAGAAGAGTCATTGGAAGAGTCATTCAGAGTCAGTTTTTCCAGTATATGTATTTTGTGTGTCTACCATTATTTTCCAACACTGCCTTAAAGAGAACCTGTCACATAGATTATGCCCCCCCTGCTGAGGGCAGCACAAGCTAGTGTCAGACCTGCTGTTCCCAGCACTGTGTCCCTTATTCTGTAAGATGCTGTAGTTGTACCCCGCCCACCTGAGGCTAGCCCCGCCCACCTCAACTGATAAACCTATTACTTTAAATAGGTAGAAACATGTGAATAACTGTCAGTGGGCGGGGCTAGCCTTTGGTGGGCGGGGCTAACACCTGCTCATGAATAAGATTTGAGGGCTAAATGCTCTAAAACTGCTGCATCTTACAGAATAAGGGGAACAGTGCTGGGAACAGCATGTCTGACACTAGCTTGTGCTGCCCTCAGCAAGTGGGGGCATAATCTATGTGACAGGTTCCCTTTAACCCTCTTGAGCATGGAGTTCACTAGAGCTTCACAGGTTGCAGCCACTGGAATCCTCTTCCACTCCTCCATGACGACATCACGGAGCTGGTGGATATTAGAGACCTTGCACACCTCCATCTTCTGTTTAAGGATGCCACACAGATGCTCAATAGAGTTTAGGTCTGGAGACATGCTTGGCCAGCCCAGCACCTTTGGAGCTTGTCCCCACGGCAGGGCTTTCAGTCGGTTTTGCAGACAGTTTTCGGATTTGGAAACCGTCTGTAATTCGACTGTCAACCTTTTACATTGATTTTAATAGAAAATCATTGCAGCAGTCTACACTGCACAGATTTTTTGCCAGACGGTTTTTGACACCGCTTGTGTTCCTAAAAACGTACAATGGTTTTTGGGCAGAACATGAACATGTGGGTGCGAAGGGGGACAGTTTGAATTCGCAAACCGCGGACAAAAGCCACCTCCCCTACGTGCCAAAAAAAGACGAAATACCGGTCGGAAAATCCGACCAATATTTTGTCTTTGTCGTGTAATCGCACCCTTAAGGGATATTCACATGGTGTTTCTTAGATACATGTTTGGAGCCGTGTTACGGACCCAAACACATCTAACAATGTGCAGTGTTTTGCAATGACGAGTGATTGCCTATGTGTGTTTTACATGTCTCTTTGTGATGCATCTTTCGGATCCGTTCAAGAATTGACACCCTATTTAAAAATATAGGGTGCGTTTCTGCTGCAGCAAAAACGCATCCAAACACGCAGCACACTTTGGGTGTGTATTGGATGCGTTTTTCAGATTCGTAAAACGTATACAAAATGCCGTCATCTTTGAGGTTTGTTTGGGATTCTTATGTTGGAATACTGTCCTGCGGCCCAGTTTCTAAAAGGAGGGGATCATGCTCTGCTTCAGTATGTTGCAGTACATGTTGACATTCATGGTTCCCTCAGTGAACTGTAGCCCTCCAAAGCCGGCAGCACTCATGTTTCCCCAAACCATGACACCATTCTTGACTTTGGGCAAGACACACTTGTCTTTGTACTCCTCACCTGGCCGCCGCCACACACGCTTGACACCATCTGGACCAAATTCTAGTAATCCATGTCCTTAGTCTGCTTGTCTTCAGCAAACTTTGTGGGCTTTCTTGTGCATTATCTTTAGAAGGGGCTTCCTTCTGGGATGACAGCTATGCAGACCAATCTAATGCAGTGTATAGACTGAGCACCTACAGGCTTATCCCCACCCCTTTAACCTCTGCAGCAATGCTGGCAGCACCCTTATGTCTGTTTTGAAAAGACAATCTCTGGATATGACGCTGAGCACAAGACTTGTTCTGAGTAGAACCTATCTTATTAACCCGCTGTATGGTCTTGGCCATCGTGCTGCAACTCAGTTTCAGGTTGTTGGCAATCTTCTCATAGCTTAGGCCATCTTTATGTAAAGCAACAATTCTTTTTTTTAGATCCCCAGACAGTTCTTTGCCATGAGGGGCCATGTTGAACATCCATTCACCAGTGTGAGAGCGATAACCTCAAATTTAATACACCTGAGATCTTGTAACACTAAGGGCATGTCCCCACTGCACGGGTTTTCAGCCGGTTTTTCAGGCGGTTTGCGGTTTTGCAGACTGCCTGAAAAGCCGGCCGAAAATGAGCACAATGGGCTCCTATGGAAAACCCGTGCAGCAGTCCCCGCTACACGGGTTTTCCGTCCGGCGGTTTTTCCGCCCGTGGGCCGCCCGGAGAGCATTCTACAAGCACAATCTTCCGTCCGGTTTTCGGACGGAATCTGTGCTTGTGAATATGAAGGGGAAGGGCTTTTCTCTGCTCAACGCGGAGAAAAGCTGTCCCCCCCCCGCGGCCGTGGGGACGGGCGCAAAACAGGACAAATACCGGTCGGGTAAACCAATCGGTATTTGTCCCTTGCCGTGGGAACGCACCCTAAGGGTATGTTCACACAGCGTTGTTTGCGGGGAGTACATTATGGCCGCAATTACGCCGGGTGTTTGGGAGTCGTGCTGATCGGCGCGCACTCCTGCGACGCGGGGGGCCGGCAGCCCGCTGGCCCCATATACATGTCACTTGTCTCCCCGCGCGTACAATACGATCGTATTGTACGCCCGGGGAGAGGAGGCATAATCCATAGTTCTCTATGAGAAATATGGATTTCCGTAATTTCGGCGCGCATCTCGCTCGTATTAGAGCACAAATACGACGCAAAATGCGTGTCGAAATTTCCCCGTGTGAACATAGCCTAAGGGTATGTTCACACAGCGTCTTGGATACGTTTTTGCAATGCGTAAAACTTATTGCATTAAACGCATCCAAAAACGTATCGCAAAGTGTGGTATGTTTTTGGATATGTTCTCTGGAAACGTGTAAAACGGATCAAAAATTGCGCAATGAAAACCGTCTTAACGACGATACGTATTTTACATTGAGATCAATGTAATCAAACTTGAACATTGGTAAATAAATTTTCGGGTCCGTTTTTCGGTATGTAAAATGTACCCAAAAAAGCATTTAACAATCGCCGTGTGAACATACCCTAATGAGTCACATGATACCGTGCAGGGAAAAGGCAAATTGTACTCCCTTTTGTTGCCAGCAGTTTAGACATTGATAGCTGTGTGTTGAGTTATTTTGGGGGCACGTCAAATTTACACTGTTACACAAGCTGCACACTGACTGCTTTACATTGTATCAAAGTGTCATAGCTTCAGATCTTCATATCTACAAAAATGTGAGGGGTGCTCTCCCTCTTGTAAGATACTGTATATAGTGCTGAAAATGTATCTTGAATCAAATGGACATACAAGTCCAAATAAAATGACAGACCCAGGAAAATATGTTGTGAGAATGTAGCCTGAAAAAAACACCACTGCAGATTTATAAGCCAAAGGAAGTCAACTCTCCAGATGGGGATATCAGGCAATGGCATGGGACTGCTGTAGCCAATAAGGGGTTGCAGTGGCGATGTTCCCTTCAACTGGAGCCAAAAGTAAACAGAAGACGGGTGGAGAGGGCGGAAAGCGGCAGCGCTTGAATGCAGAGGAGATTAGAGGTGAGTTTAACCTTTTTATTTTACCAGGACAGCAGTATGCTAAACATATTTTAATAAGCCCCTTTAATCCTGGACAGCCCATTCAGGCTTGGAGCCCTACTGCATAGACATAGATTTCATACATAACAGTGTAGATGTGTGCAGCAGGCATAAGAAGAAGCTTACTGCTTACTGTGTGCACTCAGTTTCTACCAGAATAAAGCTCCTAAGCTCTCCAGTCTGGTTGCAGAAAGCCAAAGTGTTTGGCACGTATTTTCCTGTAAACGCTTCTGACAGGTAATCACTCCACAGTCTACTCTAAGTCCTGCTGCCGGTCTATCTGCAGGTAGTGTAAATGCTTTCTTTATTTTACATGACATAATGTTGATTTTTAATTTGGAGACCAGAATATGTAATTTTTTTGCCTGCGTGTAACGTAAAAAAGGTACATCCCGTCCATTGAGTCCATTCTGTATGGTTACAAATGTTTCCAGATTTTTGGATGACCTTTATGATTTATTAGTTTATAATTAAAATACTTTATAAATGCATTTCTTTCTTGTTATGTTGCTGATGTATAGCAACTAGTGCCTTAGGCTATACGCAGGAAAGCAAATAGGGATAGGATACAACCTCCTAGATTATGATGAGGCATGAGCGCTGCTTGACCATAAAGAATGGTTATTGTGATTTTTCCTCCAATATTCTTGTTACATGTATTTATGTTAGCATGTATGCATAAATAGTTTAATTTTTAAAAAACTTTTTGTTCTGTGCTCCTTTAGTATAATTATTTTGTCCTCTTCCCACCAAAAAAGAACAGAAAGTTCATTTTTAGCTAAATAAAACACCTGGAGAAAACACACTCTACTAATACAGCTGTGTCATGAGCAGCCTCTGTTCGTTGGCTGACGTGTCAGGACTCTGGCCGCGGCAAGAGATGTGACCCAATATGTGACGTATATGTAACGTTCCGCACCCCTAAGGGTATGTAAGGTCAGCTGGATACGGTTTCACAGATAACCCCTTGTCTATGCCGGCATGGGGAGTTAGAGAGGGTAGCGCACGTGACCGCCTGCATGGTACAAAACCTGCCCACAACCCTGTCTGGCTGAGCGACCCCTTTTCATTAGCACCAGTGAAACAGGACTCTGCCAGCCTGGTAGACTGCCTCGTTAGATATAAGCCCAGTCCATTAACGGGATTATATCCGTCCAGAAACCAGCCCCTGCAACGTATAATGTGGGACCGAGAACAGGGACTTGTGGATTCGTGGATCAAGATAAAAAGGTAGCCCAAGATTAAGTAGTAATATTTCATTGCCTTACTACATACACAGTGGGTACAGATATATACAATGGTCAGATGTGCAGACACAGGTATGAAGTTGCAAACAGTATAAAGCAGACAAGTCAGTTACTTGGTGTTAGGCCTTCATGCTGTACAGCCATGGGGGGTGCCTTTGGGGTGGTTCACAGAAATACTGCTCTGATACCATCAGACCGGCTAAGCCCCAGCTGCATTCTGATACCCAACACGTCGTGTTCCCAAGTTGTCAAATATGGACCCAGTATGCAGGTACGATGTGTAGCAAATACGTAATTCTTTATGAAACCCCGATTGTCTGTTTCAAGCCTTTCAATCCTGACTAACCGTAGTAGGAGATGCCTTGGGTTACAAGAAATTTGCTAGACGTGTGAAATAAATGATAAAGATCCTTTTGAAGCAGGACCCCTTGGAGAGTGCTTATTTCCTAAGTAGAGGTCTTATTTACTATGCACAGGAGTGTTTTTAGTGAGGGCCTTGCCCTAACATGACCCTGTGATCGAATTGGGTCATATTTTATTTTTCATTCATCACAAGCTGTTTAAAAATATCTGCTGTATATTGGAGTCACTTTAACTTGGGTTGTCTGTTAGTTTAAGGACCACCATGTTTTTTTGTCGGTGGGGCAAAAATGAGCTGGCATCAGTGCCCTGTGTTGAATGAAGCAGGGGTTCAGGTGTCTGATGATGATGATGCTCTAATGGCAAAGAGTGGACATACCTCAAATCTGACCCGTATAACCTCTCAGATTCTGCATTGAATAGTTTGGTTCCCTTTCTTAGTCCATTGGCACCCCCTGCAATATGTTCCTCAAAGAGCTGATGGTTTTACATGATAGCCAGGGACCTAATGAAGACTTCTAGGTCTGAATTCTGTGTTTGCTTTTTAGGCCCTGCCAGAGGTAGGGTACAATAAGATACCTGGCAGTGTTAAGTTGACAAGTATATACTGTATACAAAATTCAACAGCACTCCATAATTAACTGCAAAGTGATTATTTATTCATAGATTGTGATCAAGCTCCACACATCTTTACAGTGATGTTTCGGTCAGGGTGACCTTATTCATACATGTCACTGTGAAGGAAAAAAATTAACTAAATAAAGGAAATAACACTGTATATGAATTTATATATATATTGTAAATATATACAGGGTGTGTAATTTAAAAAAGTTGCATGAATAAATAAATAGATATAAATGCACAAACTCAAGAGTTCATATTTCATTGCAATGGAATATATATCGGCTAAAGCAGAAAAATCATCATAGCTGGGTCGTACAGCTATTCTGAACATTGGAATAGAAACAGTTCAATGGAACCATAGGTTATATATCATTTGATTGCATATTTAGTTATATAGGTGATGTCTGAGAAAAAAAAGCATATAAGTTCTATAATACAGCACCGATACAATGGTGATAGGGATATCACCCGACAGTAGTTCTTAGTTGCCCCTATATAATTTAAAATTGGAAGCGCCTAATGATCGGCAGAACAGAGAAAGCAAATATATTGGGCAAGACGAAAGCAGTGAGAGTGAGCTCATAAGATACAGGGGGAGAGAGTGTGTTTGAGGAGCACAGTGAGACAGAGAATAAGGTTAGGAGGATATATAGATAGCTGGAGTATGTTTTAACGTTGCCAAAGCCAATCTAGAAACTGGGAGCCGTGATTCCAAGCCAAATCTGTCAGCATCCTAAAATATACAGAGCTCATGCACACATCTCATGGTTGCGCATATGCGCTGTATTCTTTCTCAACCCGCAGCTGTGCAAAAAGTATGCACAAGCACGGAGAGTCTCAGAGGGAGAACTCATCTCTGCCCAAGTATAGTGGCAGGAAGAAGTGGAACAATGTGGGTATGTATAAGGTAGATTCTACATATAGCACATGATCTAAGAATGATAAGTGGCAACAAACATAAACATGACTAAGAGAATAGAAATAAGCATAAAGAAAAAAGAAAACTAGGGCATATAGAATTATAAGAAAGGAAGTATGAACATAAGTATACATAAATAAGTAGAAAAGAAGTATACAGTATATAGATAAATAGAAAATAAAACAGAAAAGAGGGAGAGTCAAAGGAAGGTAATGGAACAGAAAAAGGAATGGATTCATAAAACCATATACAGTGTAATGAGAAGGAGATCAAAACCATTAAAATAAGAGTGTGTGAAATGGAAAATTAGGTAAAAAAAATTGTTGGAATAATACTTATTACTGTGTGCAACAACCACTTCTGTATGTATTGCATGTGTGAGCCTTGATCTAGGGATATTGTCATTGTTGATAAAGTTAGGCTGTTTAAAAAAAAAAAACTGTGAGCGGAAGAGACTGCCCAGATCTTACTTACTGCAGATGGACTGATATGTGCAGACATTTTCTTCTGTGTGCTGAGAAGTTATGCTCGTTCTGTTCATGAATAAAGTTCCTTTTGCTGTTCCACTACTGGATAATGATCTGGATAATCTGCTGCTAACAGGTTATGGGCCCAGTATCCAAATATTCCAGTATCCCAGTACAACAGTAAAGTGTGAACAGTAAGAAAATAAGATGGCTGCTAGCACCAATCCTGTGAAATTCTCAGTGCCGAGCCTGACAAACCAGAATTACCAATCCTGGAAATTCAAGATGAAGATGCTTCTAATATGAGAAGGTACATGGAAATATACACAGGAGCACAAGCCTGATCCTCCATCAGGGGAATGGATAGAGAAGGATCAGAAAGCACAGAGCACTATCTCCCTCACTATAGATGATGACCAGATTGTACACATATGCAAATGTAACACTGCAAAGGACATGTGGGAAGAGCTACATAAAGTACATGAAAGAACAAATCTCAGCAATAAGCTTTATCTAATGAGAAAACTGTATCAGTCCAAGTTAAGTAAGGGCCAAAATATGCAGGACTACATCAGAGACACCCTAGAAATAGTGGAGCTCGCGCGGA
>JAODAL010015862.1:0-82477 GCA_025379985.1 Phyllomedusa bahiana
TAGGAAAAACCCCTGGTTTTTCCCTTTTAACCCAAAGGGGAAGGGGCCAGAAGCTAGCCCAGCATAAGATAGAAGGGGTCCGGTGCTGCTGTGGACGGGGGTGTCATCACAGGAGAAATTTTCCGTCACTTTGTGGATATTACGGGTTTTTTTGCTGATTTTTGAGACTCTATCACTCTTTTTTTCTGGTTGCCCCGGGAAACAGACAGCGCTTTAGCTCCTCCCCTTTGTCAGTCACAGTTGCAGAAGTGTCTAATAGTCTGAATGGGGTCCATGTTTTCAGGATCTTCAGGTCCACACAGATGAATCTGCTGCAAATTCCCCTTATCACTGCAATCCCTGCTCTTTGGTAATGGGAAACCAGTGGGGTTGTGTCTGCAGCTTTGGGTGTGACTGGAGCATAATGCAGAATGTCTGACAAGATCACCGTGCACAAATCATCCCGGTGTCAGATGTCTCTTCTGTGTGGACTGAGCTCTCATCAGTGACTCCTGTTAGGCTGCGTTGTCTTGGAGCTCAGGTTACTGCTGTCTCTCACCCCCCCCATGCTTTACACTGCAGCTCTGCTTGTTCCCATACATGGCTTTGTATAAGCACAGTATGTTAAAGGGGTCCTCCCACCATAGACTCTGGCATATCAGCCATCAAGGTGTGATAGGACTGGGGCTTACCTCTGGGCCCCTAACTTATCTTGGGAACAGTCCCGAAAGTGTCAGCCCAGAATCAAGAGAGGGTCATGCTTGTGCACAACTCTCCATTCTGTTCTATGAGAGTTCTGAGTACAACTGAACACAGCGCTCCCCTGTACTGGGAACTCCCCTAAAACAGAATCGAGAAAACAGAGCTCCCCTGTACTGGGAACTCCCATAGAAGAGAATGGAGAACACAGCGCTCACCTGTACGGGAAAACTCCCATAGAACAGAATGGAGAACACAGCCCGCCCTGTACTGGGAACTCCCATAGAAAGAATGGAGAACACAAGCTTCCCCCTGTACCGGGAACTCATAGACCAGAATGGAGAACACAGCGCTCCTGTCGGGAAAACTCCCATAGAGAGAATGGAGAACACAGCGCTCCCCTGAAACTGGGAACTCCCTGAACAGAAGGAGAGAACACCGCGCTCCACTGTACAGGGAACTCCCATAGAAGAGCGTGGAGAACACAGCGCTCCCCTGTACTGGGAACTCCCATAGAACAGAATAGAGAGTTGTTCGCTAATGGGATCGCCTCTCCATTCTGAGCCGGGACTTTTGGGGCTCAGAGATGAGACCAGTAACTACCAGACCTTGATTGCGTATCCTAGCAATATGCCATCAGTCACTGGTTGGAGGAGCCCTTTAAGGAACATTACTATAAGGCCATGTCCCCACTGCACGATTTTTCGGCCGGTTTTTCAGCCGGTTTGCGGTTTTTCAGACCGCCTGAAAAAACCGGCTGAAAATGAGCACAATGTTGCTCTATGCAAAACCCGTGCAGCAGTCCCCACTGTCCCCACTGTCCCCACTGCACGGGTTTTCCGTCCGGCGGTTTTGCTGTCCGCCCGCAAAACATTGTAGACGCACAATCTTCCTTCCAGTTTTCGGACGAAATCTGTGCTTCTGAAGGGGGAGGTCGCAAAACCGGACATATACCGGCCGGCAAACTGACCAGTATTTGTCCCGTGCCGTGGGAACGCACCTTTAGAATAAGGGAGTTCTTCTTTTAGAACTACAGAGTTTGTGGTCTGTTGCCATGGAGACGCACGTCTGCACAGGAGAACATAACGGGAAATTTTAGAATCCATATTTCACCATGAAGGTGTCTGGTCACTGTGTGTCCGGCGCAGCGCACAGGTGTCGCCCTCTTCCTAGACCCGGGTGTCAGGAATGTTTCATCCCCGTTTATATAAAACCGTGTGGGGGGGAGAGGATGTTCCTCTGCAGCCACCCTGTGGACACAGGAGAAACCCCTGACTGCTCAGGTCTCCCCTGCGGCCATGACTGCATTAACCCCTCGTGTGCCGCCTGCTTTCTGCTCCCATGACCAAGCAGTTGGCTTACATCCCATATTTTCTGAGCGATCCCCTTTGTCCTTGGATGTGGCCGGGGCTTGTTTTCTGCGGGACGACCTTATTTCTCTGGGGAAATTTAATCCATCTTGGGACACACAGGATTGATCGGGGAACTTTTTCGTGGTAGAAATCTTATTTTTCTTTTATGCTGGTACAGTTCGGCGCGTGCTGTAAATCCCTTCGTCCTTCGAGGCGATGCCGAGTGTAGTCGCCTGTGCACAATTCACTGCAGGTAATTTTTTCACAAACAAGTTGCTGTTATATTTAGTCACTTAACAGAAACTCAAAAAAAGACCTAAAACGTAAACTTTAATTACATCTTCATAAAAAAAATGGATCTCGTGTAAGCAAGAAAGAGGGGTCAAGATCTATAAGATGCACAGAACCTCTCTCCCATGGACATATACGTTTTAGGCAGCAGCCAAATAGAAATTGTAAGTTAGGAGAAAGGTATAAAGAAAGAAACACTTGTCCAACTTCCAGTTGAGATGAATGTTTATCTGATCGGTTTCCGTCTTTCTTCTGCTTCAGTGGGTATTGGAAGAAGTGTCCCGTCAGACCAAAGAACTCCTCACATCTAACCTTATTAAATCTCTTCCTTTTAGAGTAATCGCCCCGAAAGGGGCGGCCCCAATAAAATTAACCTTAATGAGCTCTATTATTACCCTCTCCTATACAGCAGGACCTTCTGTTCAGACAATTGAATCAGATCGAGAACAAAGGCCTAGTATATCTTCAATGCAACTTTTGACCTTAGTTGGGTCAAAACCATCTGTTGCTCAAAAATATGACTATCCGGGTATAGACCCTGAATCGGCCGGATCGTGTGCCGACAACCTCCTGAATCTCACAATAGGGCCTGCACACGATCCGGCCGATTCAGGGTCTGTCTGGATAGCCATATTTTTGAGCCGCAGCTGGTCTTGACCCAACCAAGGTCCAGAGTTGTATTTAAAGGGGTTGTCTCACTACAAGGATCGCTGCTTTTTATGTTAAAGATCTTGCAAAAAACAAGTCAGTTTGCAATATATGTCCATTAAAGGGGTTTTGCCACGAAGTAAAATTGACGTGGGAAGCTTGCAAATGAAATAACAAACATTTTCACCTTTCATCATTATTCTGCACGTTTTTGTTTTTAGCTGCTCATTTAGAGATCCATTGTTTACAGTTTGTCTCCATGGGATACGACCAGGGCTGTGAGCTCCTCAGTCCTGGTCGCACATGCTCAGACATCACCTCTCCTCTCAGGCAGCTACTGAGTGATCAAACCCCAGGTGCTGTCATTCTACTTCCATCCTCTGTATTCCTTAGTAATTAGTCAAACAGTGCAAATAAATAAAAAATAAAGAAACCTCAATCAGATCTGTGCACTGATAAAGAGAAATAAAATCCACAGGTTTGGCTCCTGCAGGGATATGAACCGAGGACCCTTGTGCCTGGAGGCAAAAAACTTTACCTCTCAGCTGCTCACAATGCTTTACATAAACAGACCTTTCTTTGACTAGAGAGAGGAAAGGCTTGGTGATGTCCATCCTGCTGGGTCTCACGGATAATGCAATTTTCAAACAAATCACAACACGCCCCATACTGACACACAGAGACAGAAAGAGCTGGATGCATGAGGCGAATGAAAGTTAATTGTGGCTAAACCCCTTTAACAGTGGTCCTCACCTATTTCCTAGAATATCCTCACTTCTTGTAGGATACTACTCATCAGACCACGGTCGCTATAGCTACTGATCTGTTTTGATCTCCTTCCTGATAGGCCTATCCACACTGGTTGCTATAAGCTCAGACCTGTTCTATCTCTCCTGATAGGCTGCCATCACTGGGTTGCTACAGCTACAGACCTGTCCGCATCTCTCCTGATAGGCTGCCAGCACTGGTCGCTACAGACCTGTCCCATCTCTCCTGATAGGCTGCCAGCACTGGTCGCTATAGCTACAGACCTGGCTTCTACTGCAGCCTAGCATAAGCCAGTAAACAAGCACCTGAATTCAAGGTGAAACCAAGAAGACAGGACGAAACAATGTAGTGAGACAACCCCTTTAAGATATACTGGGCCATTTTTTCTTGATGTGATTCAATTGAATGAACAGAAGGTTCTGCTGATAGCAATGGGGCGGCCCGGGCGGCGGGAGAGCAGTGGTCGCGGCCCGGGCGGCGGGAGAAGTAGTGGTCGCGGCCCGGGCGGCTGGAGAGCAGTGGGGGCGGCCCGGGCGGCTGGAGAGCAGTGGGGGCGGCCCGGGCGGCGGGAGAGCAGTGGGGCGGCCCGGGCAGCGGATAATTTGCCTCTTGCCCCCGGATATCATACTTCTGCTGTGAGCTGGGTTCACACTGCGGTTTGGTGTCATTTGGGACCAGCCCTACGGGAATCGGTCAGAATTTGTTTTTCAGGTATCCCGATGACCCACCCATAGGGAGTGACTAAGTTTGCACTGTCGCTCCTTTTGGATGTGTGGCGGGATTCGTCGGGATACCCTCAGTGGAGATTGTGAATATTACCAAACCACAGTGTGAACCAAGTCTTACCCTGCCGGCGTCCCCATACATTGCAGACCCTCCGTGTTGGGTGCTGTGTATTATGTGCAGACTCTACCATGTCTCCTCCATCCAGTGCACAAGCTGCATACCTTGTATGAGGCCCCATACACACCCTAAGGCCCTGTTCACACGACGGACATGGCCGCAGGCTCCGAGACGGTTTCCCGCTTGTCCCACCCCCCCCCCCCCCCCCCCCCCCCGCACCCCCCCCCCCCCCCCAAAAACACCGCGTGCCAAATCGTTCCAGTTTAATAACTAAAGGTTTCCTATTGGAAACCGCGTTAATATTACCACGCCGCGGGTCTGACAGGGAGTTCTCAGCGCGGCGGCAGCGGCTGCCCGCGCTCAATGGCGTGGTTTGCCCCCTGCCTATTAATTTCCATGGGGGCAAACCCTCGCTGCAAGCCACGCCCCACCCGTGCCGAGACCACGGCCAGCGCCCGCGCAGCAATCCCACGTCGGGAGACACGAGTTTGCAGCGAGGTTAGGACAAGGTTTAGCTGCGGCTGAACCCGCGGTCCAGCACCCGCCGTGAGAACATAGGCCCTACACCATGCAAGGCTGCACCCTGTATAACACACTTTTTTTGTCTGTGTGTTTATACCCATCTTACCTTATACATAACCCAAGCCACTGTCGGACTGGGGTGCTTGGGGCCCCACCGGTGGCGCTGACTCTTTGGGCCCCTCTCGTATTTCCCCTACTCCCCTGTGGGCTAATCCGACCCTGCCCCAAACCATAGGCGAGACCTGGCACCAGCTGCGGCTTTTTGTCTGTGGTTTTAACCCATTCTACCTGAGGAGGTGAAGTTTGGTTTTGTTCATCATTATCCACTTTACCGTCCGCCCTCTGTACTGGGTTGGGGGATGTTGGTGTCTACAGTTGAAGCCAGCAGTTTTCCTCCCCTCTATATAAAGCCCCTCTGCAGTTTCTCCACACACAACACATAGAAAGCCCCATCTCAGGTTTCTTCTCCCCTCACCCTCATATACAGCCCCATCTTCACGCAGCGTTTCTCCCTCCCTCTATATAAAGCCCCATCTGCAGGTTCTCCCTCCCCTCATATAAAAAGCCCCAATCTGCAGGTTTCTCCCCCCTCTCTATAAAGGCCCATCTGCAGGTTTCTCCCTCCCCTCTATATAAAGCCCAATCTGCAGTTTCCCCTCCCCTCTCATATAAAGCTCCATCTGCATGGTTTCATCTCCCTCCCCTCTATATAAAGCCCCATCTGCAGGTTTCTCCTCCCCTCTATATAAAGCCCATCTGCATGAGTTCTTCCTCCCCTCTATATAGAAGCCCCCATCTGCAGGTATTCTCTCCCTCTATATAAAGCCCCATACTGCAGTTTCTTCCTCCCTCATATATAACAGCCCCAATCTGCAGGTTCTTCCCTCCCCTCTATTATAAAGCCCATCTGCGTGGTTTCTTCTCCCACTATATAAAGCCCCATCTGCAGGTTTTCTTCCTCCCCTCTTAATAAAGCCCCATCTGCAGGTTTCTTCCTCCCCTCTATATAAAGCCCCATCTGCAGTTTTTCTCCCTCCCCTATATAAAGCCCATCTGCAGTTTGAATTATTCTCTCGTACTGAACATGAAATCAGAAATAAACCTTCCCCGTTTTAGGTTAATTAGGAACCAAAATTATTATAATTCCAAATGTCAGAATGAAGAAGAGAAGATTTTAAGGCATCTTTTTATTACTTTCCTGCAAAGTCAGAGCAGATTTTTTTCCATACACTGATATACCTATTATTTAAAACAATTTTGGGACCGCCCATATGATGAGATCAGTCTCTGGGCAAATCTTCTGAATAGGTTTTAATTATTAGGCAACACTCTGAGTTAAATTAGAGACAGAGAGCTGTGGAGAGTATTTTAATTGCACACCTAGTAACACACGCAGATGTGTGTAACATCAAGGAAAGTCTAAGAAATCAAGACAAGATATCAGGAAGAGAAATTGTGGACTGCAACAATGTCTGGATCATCCTTGCATGTAAATTCCAGATACCTGAAGTGCCACTTCCATCTGTACAAACAATATACACAACTGTACAAACAAGATGGGAATGATCCACAACATACCGCTTAGATAGAGGAGTGTCTGTGTTTCCAGAAGATAACATGTTTTGCACCGCCATGGTACATATCAATCCCAAGATCAAAAAGCAAAAGACCTTGTGAAGATGCTGGGTAAGATTGTTCATTTACCCTACAGTGAAACGAGTACTGTATCACATGGGCTGAAATGGCCCGTTCTCCCGGAAGAATGCCTTACTCCATAAAAAACCATAGAAAAGCCAGATATCTGTTTGCAAATGCAAGGAACAAAGACCTACCATTTCTGGAGACGTCCTTATGGTCTGACATAATAATAAAATTCTGGCCATAATGACCATCGATACTGGTTTGGAGAAAAAGGAGAAGCTGGAAGCCTAAGGAAAAAACCATCCCTCTGTGAAACATGGGGGAGGCAGCATCATGTTTGTGGGGTTTGTTTTGCTGCAGGAGTGAACTGGTGCACTTCACCAAAATAGATGGCATCATGAGGAAAGAATTAAGTGGCATACTGAAGCAACATCACCAGAATATCAGCCAGAAGTTAAAGCTTGGTGGAAATGGTCCCTCCCAAATGGACATGACCTGAAGCACTGCCAGACTGCTACAAAGTGGCTTAAGGAGAACCAAGTCAATGTTTTTGGAGTGGCCATCACAAAGCCCTGATCTCAATCCTATTGGAAATAATATGCTCAACAGCTGAAAAGGCCGGTGTAGCAAGAAGACCCCCAAACATGGTTCAATGACACCAGTTCTGTCAGGCAGGAAGGGCCAAAATTCCCACAACTAGTGTAGAGAGCTTGTGGAAGAGATCCAGAACGTGTGACCCAAGGCCTAAGCAGTTTAAAGGCAAAGCTTCCAAAAACTAATGACAATGGATGAAACCATCTGACTTTGCAGAAAGTAATAAAAATGCCTTAAAAATTCTCTCATTACGTTTTGCATTTAGCAAATAGAAAATAATTTTGGTCTTCCCAATTGACCGAGCGCTCCCGGGGAAGGTTTATTCTGATTTCATCCAGAGAGAAAAACCTGCAGATGGCTTTATATCAAGGACAGTCGGAGAACCTGCAGATGGGCTGTTATATAGAGGTAAGTGAGAAAACTGCAGAAATTGGGGCTTCTCTATTATATGAGAGGGGAGGGAGAGAACCTGCAGATGGGCTATTATAAGAGGGGAGGGAAGAAACCTGCAAGATGGGGCATATTATAAAGGGGAGGTGAAGAACCTGCAGATGGGGCTATTATATAGAGGGGAGGGAGAAACACTGCCAGATGTGGCTTATTAAATAGAGGTAGGGAGAAAATCCTGCAATGGGGCTTATTATCACAGAGGGGAGGAGAAACCTGCAGATGGGGCTTATTATATAGAGGGGAGGGAGAAACCTGCAGATGGGGCTTATTATATAGAGGGGAGGGAGAAACCTGCAGATTGGGCTTAATATATAGAGGGGAGGGAGAAACCTGTCAGTGGTGCTTTCTATATAGAGGGGGAGGGAGAAACCTGCAGATGGGTGATTATCTATAGAGGGGATGCGTGAGAAACCTGCAGCATGGGGAGCTTCCTATAGAGCGAGGGAGAAACTGCAGGAATGGGGGCTATTATATAAGAGGGGAGGAGAAACCTGCAGATGGGGCTTTATATAGAGGGGATGGAGACTGCTGGTCTCACCTGTAGAAGAAGCTAAAGCCATTGGCCTGTAAATAAGTGCGGTCTCCCGGTGATCATTGGGGGTGGCAGACGCTGCTTTGTTCTGCACTTCAAAGAGGTTTTTTACATCACCTATATCTATCTCTCATACACTCACATCTCCCACCATACACCCCCAGTAGGCAAGGAGCCCCGAACCCACCATAATGACAGAAGAGTAAAAGCAGAGGAGCAGCCTGGCACCATATGTACCGCACCCGATAGTTACACCTGTGCACAGCGACACCAAGAACAATGAACCTGGGAACAAACACACACACACACACATGCTAAAATAATGAATAAACTCTGCCGGACGATCTCTATGGACTTCTGTTGATGTGTTTTTCGCCCCTATGGCCGTGTATCTATGAGTTCAGAATGTGTCGCCCCTCCCGCCCCTCCTCCCTCACCCGTCTATAGGAACTTATATTTAGATTGTGAATTTTCCTGTTGTAGGCGGCCACAGGAAGCGTCCAGACAGTGACCTAAATACAAGGACTGGGGAACCTGTCACCGGGGTGGGGTCCGGGCAGCGGGCGATGGCGGCGCACCTCATAGAGGGCTTGTATCGGGAGCTGTGCAGGATGGTTCCATATACAGTAATGGGGTGGAGCACTTGTATCTGTATGGAGAGGGAGGATTCGGGTTATAGGGCTGCTCCCACCGGGCACTGGCGTATGGATAGGATTTTCCATCTGATCTGTGCAGGTTCCACCTCCGGCATCTACACTTATCTCAGGAATGAGTCCCTCAAAGTCCCAACTCGGTCACACATGTGCACGACTCTCCATTCTGTTCTATGGGAATTCTGAGTACAGCCAATCACAGGACTCCCATAGGACAGAATGGAGAACATTCCTCCCCTGCACTGGGGACTCCCATAGAACAGAATGGAGAACACAGCGCTCTCCTGTACTGGGAACTCCCATAGAGGAGAAATGGAAGAACACAGCGCTCCCCTGTACTGGGATACTCCCAATAGAACAGAATCGAGAACACAGCGCTATCCCCTGTACTGGAAACCCCATAGAACTTCTCTTACTCTCTGAGAGAGAACACTGGGAACTCCCATAGAACAGAATGGAAACACAGCGCTCTTCCTGTATGCGAAACCTCCCAACATAGGAGAATGGAGAACAAACTGGGGTGCTCCCCTGTACTGGGAACTCCCATAGAAACAGAGGACGAGAACACAGCGCGCTACTCCCTGTATCTCGGGAACTCCCATAAACAGAAATGGAGAAGAACACAGCGCTCCCCCCCCTGTACTGGGAACTACCCATAGAACAGATAGAACACAGCAGCTATCAGACCCCTGTACTGGGAACGTTCATATAAACAGAAATTGGAGAACACAGCGCTCCCCTGGACTGGTGAACGCCTCCATAGAACAGAATGGAGAACACATCGCTTCTCCCTGTACTGAAACTCCCATCTAGAACAGAATGGAAGAACACCAGCACGACCCAACCTACCCACTCCCCTGTACTGGGAACTCCCTGAAATCAGAATGGAGAGAATAACAGCGCTCCCTGTACTGGGAACTCCAATAGATAACAGAAATGGAGCAACACACGCTCTCCCTGTACTTGGAACGTCCTAGAACAGAATGGAGAACACAGCGCACCCCTTTACTGGTGGGAACACTCATAGAACAGAATGGAAGATGACACAGCGCTCCCCTGTACTTGGAACTATCCCAATATCTCTTTTATCTCTCATATCTATCTCTCTCCTCTACACTATCCCCTGTACTGTACTCTCACACCCAAGAGATGGAGAGAACACAGAGCGCTCCCCGTAACGGAGAACATACTCTCAAAAGGAGAATGAGAGAACACAGCGCATCTCCTCTGTACTGGGAACTCCCCATAGAGTAGAATGGAGAGAACACAGCGCTCACCCTGTACTGGGAACTCCCATAGAGGAGAAATGGAGAGAACACAAGCGCTCACCCTGTACAGGGAACTCCCACACACGAAAAGGAGAACACACAGCACTCCCCCCTGTATGGGAAACTCCCTATAGAACAGAATGAAAAGAAACACAGCCACCCTGTACTGGAAACTTCCCCATAGAAACAGAAGGAGAGAACACAGCGCTCAACCCTGTACTAGGGGAACATCACACCATAGAACAAAATGGAGAGAACACAGCTCATCCCCTGAACTGGACCGCCCATTGAACAAGAATTGGAGAGAACACAGCAGCTCCCTTCTGGAAACTCCCTATAGAACAGAAAGGATAGAACACAGTGCTTCCCGTGGGGTACTGTGGGTAACTCCCTAGAGGGAGAAATGGAGAGAACTCAGCGCTCCCCCTGATACGTGGGAAGCGGTGTCCCATGAAACGACAATGGAAGAAGAACAACGCCTCCCACTGTACTGGGAACTCCATAGAACGAATGGAGAAACACAGCGCTCCCCTTTACATGGGAACTCCCATAGAACACACACATGAGAACACAGCGCTCTCCTAGTACTGGGAACTAACCTCCCATAAGGAAAATGGAGAACACTAAGTGTCCCCTGTAACTGGAACTCCATGAGATAAAGAATGGAGAGATCACAGCGCTCCCATAGACAACAGAAGGAGAGAACACAGCGCTCCTCCTGTAACCGGGAACTCCCATAAACAGAATGGAGAGAACAAGCGGCTCTCCTGTACCGTGAACTCCCATAGAACGAGAATGGATAGAACACAGCGCCTCCCCTGTACTGAGGAACTCCCTATAAGGAGAATGGAGAGAACACAGCGCTCCCCTGTACTGGAACTCCCATAGAAGGAGAATGGAGAGAACACAGCGCTCCCCTGTAACACACTGAACGCCCATAGAACAGAATGGAGAGGAACACAGCGCTTCCCCTGTACTGGGAACCTCCCATAGAACAAGAATGGCGAGAGACACAGCGCTACACCCTGTACTGGGAACTCCATAGAACAGAATGGAGAAAACACAGCGCTCCTCTGTACTGGGAAATCCCATATAACAAGAATGAGAGAACACAGCACTGCTCCCCTGTACTGGGAACTCCCATAGAACAGAATGGAGAGAACTAGCACAGCGCTCCCCCCTGTACTGGAAACTCCCATACGAGGAGAATGGAGAGAACACAGGCGCGATCCGCCTGTACTGGGAACTCTCCCATAGAGGAGAATGGAGAGAAACACAGCTGCTCCCTGTACTGGGAACTCCCATAGAGGAGAATGGAGAGAACACAGCGACTCCCCTGTACTGGGAACTCCCCATAAGAAGAAATGAGAAGAACACGAGCGCTAATCGCCCTGTACTGGGAACTCACACCTCCCATAGAGGAGAATGGAGAAAACAGCGCTCTCCCGGTACTGGGAAACTCCCATAGAACAGAATGGAGAACACAGCGCTCCCCCTGTACCGGGAAACTCCCATAGAGGAGAATGGAGAGAACACAGCGCTCCCCCTTACTGGAATCTCCCATAGAGGAGAATGGATAGAACACAGCCTCCCTGTACTGGAACATCCCATAGAGGAGAATGGAGAGAACACAGCGCTTCCCCTGTACTGGGAACATCCCCTAGAACAGAATGGAGAACACAAGCGCTCACCCTGTACTCGAAACTCCCAGAAGAAAAGAATGGAGAGATCACAGCGCTCCCATAGAACATGAAAGGAGAGATACACAGCGCTCTCCTGTACCGGAACCCCAATAGTAACAGAATGGAGAACACAGCGCTCCCATCTGTATCTGAACTCCCATAGAGGAGAATAGAGAACACAAAGCGACTCCCCCTGTACTGGACTCCCATAGAAAAGAATGGAGAGATCACAGCGCATCCCCTGTACTAGGCAACTCCCCATAGAACAAGAATGGAAGAGAACACAGCGCTCCCCCCCTGTACTAGGAACCCCATAGAACAGAAAGGAGAGAACACACAAGCGCTCCCCTTTACTCAGGAACTCCAATAGAACAGAATGGAGAACACAGCGCTCCCCTGTACTGGGAACTCCCATAGAACAGAATGGAGAACCATGGGGTTGTGGAGACCTCCCGACCGTTCCCTGGGGGCAGAAGTGGAGGAGCAGCAGGTGATACGTTGGTGATCATTGAGGATGTGGGAAGTTTTCTTTCCCTGTGGAGGCACCTGCTGCCATAGATCTTCTAGTCCAGGCAGTGGAGGGGCCAGGACTGGTGTATCCTGGCCTATTCCTGAGGGATGTGTCGCCCCCTATGGTGACATCATGCCGCCCACAATGTGTCATGATGACCTCACTCCCTAGGTCTGCTTTGCTGGTTGGCGGCGCGGCTCCCATGACACACACTCCCTGGTGTATTCCCACTGCGCCTGTGTCCTTCCATCATGCACTTTGGCGGCTGGCGGTCTCCATTGAAGGTTGGGTTAGTTTGGATGTTGGATCCTTATGGTGGTTGTGGGGAGTGACGACCCCTTCCTGGATATTGACCCTCCAGCTGTTTGGTGAGGAGGCGCTCCTCCCCGGTCAGCAGCTCTTGCAGGGGCTTCCTGTGGTGGTTGAGTAAGTGTGTGCTCCGGGGGCAGGAAGTGTGTAATGCCGGGCTCTGACCGCAGAGTGTAAGCTGTGTGACACGGACAGGGCCAGCTTGGCTCTTGCTTTCTGACTCCCTAACATATGACGAGTGGTGCACTGGAGATATCATTGACCACGTCTTCAGGGGTTGGCCGAGCAGGAGCCCGCTCATCTTCAGTCTTCACTAGCCTCATGGAGGCCGGTACCCCAGGCTTGAGGGTCACTGGTGATGGCATCTTGGAGGGTGTTCCCACCATAGACTTTGAGGTTGTACCAATAAGATATTCTATCAAATTCTGATGCCAGTACCATCTCTGGGAACCTCGGTTACCATTTATTATCTTAGGAACGGCCCCCGAAAGCGCCATCTTAAAATGGAGAGCTGGTGGCGTTGGCCGGATGTTCATCGTAATGTTACACCCTGACTATCGGTAACATTCTAGTACATGGTCGGGGTCACGTCTGGCACTGGAGCTTGTATCACAATGTTTGCTGATATTGGGTGACTGTTGTGGCACAGGTAAATGACTTTGTTACCACAGGGCCGCAAGCTTCCACCGTGATGGTGTCTCGTGGTGTTTGTAGAGGGCAGTCAACATTTCCAAGTTCTTTTCTGGTGACGTGTTTTGTAGGTCCAAAAAGAAATTTGAGGCAGAATTTATTGGAACCCGCGGCATTCCAGCACCAATATGAGCCTTTGTCAAGTAGCCGAATCCTTGCAAGTTTGAGTGAGCCCTTTTATTTTGGATGTGCTGCCTAAGATCTCTTCTTGAACTGAAAGTGAGGACTGTTTAGTACAAGTCTGCGGTAGGCAGGCCCATAGGGGAGTTGGCGGGGCGAACTCCAGTTGGGCCTGCAGGAGTGGTGGACCCTAGGGCATGGCAGGTTTGGGGCTGCTTTTCAGGGAGGAGGGCAGAAAACAAGAGTCATATGCAGGTCGACTTCACTAATGGGCAACTCCCCTTCCCCCTCCAAGAGTTGACTCCACTGGTCGGCGCCATCCCCTAGGAATCGACTCCACTGGTAGGCTCCATTCTCCCCCCCCCACCCTCCCCCCCCCCCTCCAGGAATCGACCCACTGGTAGGCTCCATTCTCCCACCCCACCCTCCCCCCCAGAATCACTCCACTGGTAGGCTCCATTCCCCCCTCCCCCTCCAGGAATCGACTCCACTGGTCGGCGCCATCCACTAGGAATCGACTCCACTGGTAGGCTCCATTCTCCCTCCCCCTCCAGGAATCGACTCCACTGGTGGCCGCCATCCCCTAGAACCGACCCACGTAGCCCATTCCCCTCCCCTCCAGGAATCGACTCCACTGGTAGGCTCCACAATCGTCCCCTCCCCCCAGGAGTCGACTGAACAAGCAGCTCAGTAAGACATTGGCGTTAGGTGTGCATACGTGTACTTAAAAATTCCTGTATTGGGTAGTTCTGGACTTGATTTGGATATGACTTGTGGGATGCCCAAGGTTTCCATTACATCACTGGAAAATGTGTTCACATCTACCATGGGCAAATTTCACCACTGAAGTATGGAACGGTGAGAATCGCACTGGGCCCCTGAGTTGTGCATTTGATTAAAAGAAATATGGATTTGGGGCCAAGGTGGTGTAAAACTGGAAAAACCTGATACCTACCGTGTTGTTCCCCACAGGGCTGTGGAGTTGGAGTCCGTGTACATTTTGGTGGAGTCCGAGTCGTTACAAAATGGACCGACTCCCAAATAAAAATTTAAATTGGTCCCCTTTCGACCAGTCCCAAAAGGGGAAGGGGAAATTTGGGGCCCTGGGCCCTTGCTACTGCCCCCTTATCTTCAGCCCATCAATAAAAGGAGTGTAATTTTGAAAAGTATTTGGATGACATGGACCCCGGAAACGCATTACCGCAGGGAAAAAATTTCCCCGCTCCCTTTAGAAAACCCAAGTTCTGGTTTTCTTGTAAAGAAACTGCTTTTGTTACTGTTTTGCTCCTGGTGGGGGGAAAATCTTTTTCTTCTTGTTACTAAAAATTTCCCCAACCTTTTTCCCCAAAACCCTTTAAACTATGTGTTATTGGGCCCTGATTCCCCAAAGCGAGATTTCACGGTTCCAGCAGCCTTAAAAGATGTTTCCCAAATAAGAGAGAACACATCATCCAGCTCATCGAGGGGCGTCTCTCAGCGAAGAAACTTCAAACTGCTTTATGTGGGGGCCCCTGAAAAGCGGAAAATAGGAAAAGAAGTCCCCCAAACCCAAAAGGTGACCCCCCAGGGGAAATTTTCAGACCAACAAGCGCTCATCAAAAGGGTCGATCATTTTTCGGGACCCTAAGACAACACGGGGGGGGGAACCCGGGGGTGGGGGGCCCCTCGGGGGGGGTTTGGGGTGGAGGGGGCTCGTGGGGGGCCTTTTCGTAAAGTGAGATCAGACGCCCAAAGGGCCAACCCCGGGGCCCGCATTACACGTGGGGGAAAGTGGCCCAAAAAAAGGGGGAAGAAGCCGCGACTTCAATCCCCTTTCAAAGAAGCGTCGGAGCAGATTAAAAAAAAGTACAAAAAAGGGGAAGAAAGGGGGGATTTGGAGCGAAAAAGATAAAAGTCAAAAACCCCGGCCTCTGAGGGGGGGAAGGGGAAAAACCCAAAGGGGAGAAGGGGCGAACGGAGCGGAGAAAAATAAATTAACCGGCCCTCGGGAGGGGGGGGGGAAAATGGGAAAAAACCAAGGGGAGAAGGGGGAATTGCGGGGGAATGAAAGTAAATTTAACCCGGCCTCGGGGGGGGGGAAAGGAAGAAAAAAGGGAAAGGGGAACGGAGCGAGAAGGAAAGTCAATAGCCGGGCCTCGATGGGGGAAGGGAAAAAAACCCAAAGGGGAGGGGGGGAGGGCGAGAATAAAAACAATAAAACCGGGCCCCCCTTAAGGGGGAAGGGGAAAAACCCAAAAGGGAGAAGGGGAAAAAGGAGCGAGGATGAAGCCAATAGCCCCGGGCTCTAAATGGGGGAAGGGGAAAAACCCAAGGGGGAAGGGGGGAAACCGGGACGAGAGATAAAATTTCAAAAAGGGGGATTTGGGGGGGGGAAAGGGGAAAAAAAAAGGGGAAAGGGGGAAACGGGCAAAAATAAAAAGTCAATAAAACCGGGCCTAAAGGGGGGAAGGGAAAAAAAGGGGGGAAAAAAAGGGGCGGAGAGGGAAAGCCCAATAGCCCGGGCCCTCTGTTTGGGGGAAGGGAAAGAACCGGGGAAGAAGGGGGAACGGAGCGAGAATAAAATAAATAGACCCCCAGAGGGGGGAAAATGGGAAGAAAAAGGGAAAAAAAGGGGGAACTAGCAGAGATGAAATCAAAAAGCCCCGGCTCTGAGGGGGGAATGGGAAAACGGGGAACAAAAACGGAGGGGAAATTTCAATAGCCCCGGGCTTTTAAGGGGGGAAGGGGAAAAAACCCAAAAGGGAAAAGGGGGGAAAAAGGGAACGAGAGATAAAAGGGTAAAATAGCCCGGCTTTTGTGGGGGAAGGGAAGAAAAAAGGGGAGAAGGGGGGAACGGGCGAGAGAGGGAAACAATGGGCCCGGGGCCCAGTTTGGGGGGAAGGGGAAAAGAACCAAGGGAAAAGGGGGTTGAACGGAAACGGGGAAATGGAAGTCAAAGACCGGTTTCAAAATGGGGGGAATGGGAAAACCCCAAGGGAAAAGGGGTTTGAAGGGAGCGAGAGATGGAAGTCAATAGACCGGGCTCTGAGGGGGGGAATGGGAAAAAAACCAAGGGAAAAGGGGGGGAAAAAAAAAGCCGAGAGATGGAAGCCAAAAACCCGGGGCCCTCTGAGGGCACTAAGGGAAACAGGGGAGGAACCGGGGATATGAGGTTGCTTCACACCAAAGGCATTTAAATATTTTACCAGGGGGGGCGGGTAAACCCAAAATCCCTGTGCTCTATGTGAGGGTTACAAGAGATTTTACTTAAAATCCCTCGAGACTATGGGGATAAAAAAGGAACTATATTTAAGGGCCCCAGCAGGAAAAACAACCGGAAGGCAGACCCCAATTTTTGGGAGAAGGAAGGGTAAAATACAATAAAATTTAGGTTTGCTATATTGGGCCTCCACAGCCCCCAGCCCCAAAACCCCAAATCTAACACTTGTGGGGAGGGGGTAAAAACCCAAAGCGGGTTTTCCCCCCCAAGTCCATCTGCACCAACTTTTGGGAAAGGGTTGTAAAAGATAAATTTTTTGGGTTTAAACCCATTTTTTAAAACTATCCAAAAACCCAAAAAGGTTTCCCCGGAAACCAAAGGGGGGGTTTTTCCCAAAAACAAAACCAAAAAAAAAACTTTTTTTGGGAAAAAAAACAATGCAGTTACAGAAAAGACTCTGCAGAACTAAGCAGATGCTGAATAGTTGCAAGTCACATTTATATCTGATAGCTAAGATGGCTGTCTATTAAATGATGGTAATCTCACGTTCAAACTTTTGGGGATGGGAGATATGGAAACTACAGTCCCAAAAATTCAAAACATTGTTTTCCCTTTTGCTTGTCAGTGTTTTTCACCTAAAAGCTTGATTATTGTATTTATAAGGTAAAAACACCAGTTACCCCTTTTACTACAGTAAAGTTATCACTTAAAAAAAGTGCCCTGTAAGGGAATGGGAGTCGGAATTTTGGGGAAAATTTAGGATTTTGGCTTTGGCTTTTCCAACCCACAGCCCTGGTTCCCCACACAGAACCCACCCCCTCGGGCTCCCCCGGATCTCCTTTTTTCTGCCCGGGGTTTTCTCCCCTAAAACCATATGAGCCCCACATGGCCGGGGCTTTTTCAAAGGGCCCAAAACTTGAGTCAGGGTGGGAATTTCACTTTTGGGCGAAGGGTTTCGGTGGAACATACAAAGGGCCCTGAATATTCCACCTTAGGGAGCTGGACGGGCGATGTGTCTGTGGAGGTCAGAGCCAGAAATAAAAAACTTGGGGCCAAAAACTGGGGAAAAGGGGGGCAGAGCGCTCCCTAGGGCACGGGTTTCCCCCAAAAAAAGCTGTAAAAGCAACCCAAAAGCCTTTTGGGGCCCACCTGGAAAGCTCGTGCTGGAGACGGCAAATTCCCAAATTCTGAATCGCATACAATGTAGGGGGTAAAAAAAAGAAAGGATGAAAACCCCCTGTGGGGGCCCCACACGAAACTCAGAGGTTGTTTTATGAAAAGAAATTTTGGGTTCCCCACGGATCTCGCGTAAAATCCCATCAGTCACAAAATTTTAGGGTATCAAAACCTTTTGGGCAATACTATTTATACATGAAGTACAAACTTTAATGAGTTGAGAAGAACAAAAACCCCCTACCCCCCCAAAAACTACTAAAACCCGTCCCCCGGCCCCTACCACCCTAAACCCACCCCTGACCATATCCCTACCAGTGTCCCTCAGCAATGCTGACCCTGACCAAACAGCAGAGAACAACCAAATAGATCCCGGGAATAGAACACACTGCAAGACTGACACAGGGCAGAACAGAAGTAGCAGAGAACGGAGGACAAACGGGGCTCTAATAACTGGGAACCCGAAAACTAACCAAAGCAGGACTGAGTGCTAGAAACAGAATGCAATAAGCTCACAAGAAACCAGCTCTCAGCAAGCAGTATACTCTGCGCTAGCCGCCAAGTGAAACTCAGCTTCATAGAGAGCGGGCAATCGACCATTCTCACTCAGTTGAAGTGATAAGTCTTGAGAGGCGTTTGATCTACTAGATGAAGGTATGCGCACCTTCATACAATCAACGAGTAAACGTATCATACAGTACGGACCTGTTTGTATGGCTTGGGTCACCTCTGCGTCGCAGGTTGCGTTCTGGAATCTCTGGCGTAGAGGTGAAAACGGAAGCCATGGGAACGGTTTCATGACCGTCGCCCACAGCGCCCGACAGATGCTATTGATTACAATGGGTCTGTCGAGTGTCCGTCCTGGTGTCCGTCATTCAGACAAAAGAGCACACCAAGCATATGAAGTACTAATTGTTATAGGTTTGTGCTTCGGGGTTTGCACACCTTCAGACAATGGGCACAGAACTCATACCAGATATTACAGACTTTTGTAACTCGTTTTGGGGTATGAACCACTTCATGCAATGAACACGTAAAACCTATGAAAAATTACAGATTTATGCGACGCGTTTCAGGCTATACACACCATTATACAATGAGTGCATAAAAAATGATAAATTACAGATTTATGCTACGCGTTTCAGGCTGTACACACCCTCTTCATACAAGGAGTGTATATAAAACATATGATCAATTACAGATTTCTGCAACGCGTTTCAGGCTGTACACGCCCTCTTCATACAATGAGCATATAAAACTTGTACTAAATTACAGATTTCTGTGTTTCAGGCTGTGCATAACCACATCATACAATAAGTACATAAAACATGATAAATGACAGATTTTTGCAACGCGTTTCAGGCTGTACACACCCTATTCATACAAGGTGTGTATAAAACATGATCAATTACAGATTTCTGCAACGCGTTGCGGCCTATACACACTCTTCATACAAGGAGTGTATAAAACTTGTACTAAATTACAGATTTTTGTGTTTCAGGCTGTACATAACCACATACAATGAGTACATAAAACATAAGTTACAGATTTGTGCAACGCGTTTTGGGCTATACACACCCTCATTACACAATGAGGGCATAAAACTTTGCTAAATTACAGATTTTGCGCCTGTTTCAGGCTGTACGCACCCTCTTCATACAAGGAGTGTATATAAAACATATGATCAATTACAGATTTCTGCGACGCGTTTCGGGCTATACACACCCTGTTCATACTATGAGTGCATAAAACCTATGCTAAACTACGATCTTTTGTAACGTGTTTCAGGCTATGCACAGGCTCCTTATACAATGAGCATAAATAGTATCACGATACAACATGGTTAAACTGATTTATCACATGTTTTATGGTCTCGTCTGATTTCCTGAAACGCGTTATTGAGCAATATAAAGTCCTGTATTAACGATGTGGTTGCTGGAACCACAACCCATCTCGTGACGTTGAGGTTGTGCTTTCTTCTGCATTGCTAGGAATAGTCACTGTGAGAGCTCACTTATATCACTTATAGCACGCTACTTAATGTAGAAGGTGACCTTGATTAACATTAAAAACCTGAAGCCTATATTCCTATGACAACACTTCCTGTCCTGTCTGTATTATCTAAATGACCATCCGCATCAATGAAGACCCAGTAACTGAAGAGGTGGACATTGATGAGGATGGTGTCTTCTATCCATGCAGAGGTCCTATGCCTAAGCTGCACTGACAGTGACTGGGACAGGAAGTGTTGTCTTAGGACACTGGAGCAGAGGAGTCGCAGCCCGTACAGATCAGTCCCCGCTCCCCACATATTATCAGGGCTGACTCAGCAGTGCACGGCCCTTACCAGAAGCGCTGCTGTTATCTCCTGTGCCGGCAGCAGTTATGGCTACAAGCCTGACTCATCTGTCACCAGGGGGGTTACCGTCATTTCTAACTCTATAAAATGTTCACTATGTTTCTCCCGTGTCAGCAGTGTCAATGCAGACCGGATCCGCTGCCGCCTGTTCCCTATGGCCGGAGTGATTGATTTCCTCACCCCCCCCCCCCCCCAACACGGGCCCCTCATCCATCCCCAAATCTGAGCCCATCCACACATCTAACGCCCCTGTCATCACTTCAGAGCCCTCCACCTCCCGAACGGGCCACTGTCGTCGCATCGGAGCCCTCCATCTCCTGACCGGGCCCCTGTCGTCGCATCGGAGCCCTCCACCTCCCGACCGGGCCCCTGTCGTCGCATCGGAGCCCTCCACCTCCCGACCGGGCCCCTGCCGTCGCATCAGAGCCCTCCATCTCCTGACCGGGCCCCTGCCGTCACATCAGAGCCCTCCATCTCCTGACTGGGCCCCTGTCGTCGCATCAGAGCCCTCCATCTCCTGACCGGGCCCCTGTCGTCACAGCGAAGCCCTACAGGTCTCTTCATGGTGGCCCGTTGAATATTTAGCTGGTTATCCTGCAGATGAACCCTCTCGGGGATGGAGCCTGGCAGCAGGTTGGCACCCCGCGTGGTGGTGACATGCCGCCCTGTTTACCAGGAGGTTCTGGTGCTTGTCTTGGCTTTGGCTTTAAAGCTCTTGATCCTGAAACATACGAGAGTAAATCTGGGCGTTGCTGACAGCGGGGCCGGCTCTGTCTGACACGGTGCGTGTGCTATAGACCTGGTGCCCGGTCCTGTGTGTGGCCGGGATGTGTCCCTCAGATCCCTACACTGGGAGATGGGACGTCTGTCATTTATCGCCAACAGTAAGGCATTGGCTCTGCAGGACCCGATTGTTGGGACATGGCAGTCATAGGTCAGGCTGCAGCATGGCGTGGGCTGCTATTTAGGGGTATGAATTCATGGGGCTGCGTTGTAGCCATATATGCGTTTTCTGAAATTCCCTGTATATTCCTTAATAAAAGAACATTATAGTACAGTGACGGAGGGGGCGGCTGGAAACTGCCAGACGTAAAGCTGAGATCACCCCTGTAACCAGATCACACCCCAAAAATATTAGACGGGCAAACTCTGTCACCAGGTCGAACTCCTCCTTCATTCGAGCCCACAGCTCCGTCCTATGACTAAGTTCCGTAGCTCAGGCCTGCAGCTCAATTCCATGGCCAGAGTGGGCCCACAGCTGACTCCTTGTTCAGTCCCATGGCCGACTTCCCTCGTACAGGCCCGCGGCTGGCTCCCTGTTCAGTCCCACGGCCGACTTCCTTCGTTCAGGCCCGCGGCTGGCTCCCTGTTCAGTCCCGTGGCCGACTTCCCTCGTTCAGGCCCGCGGCCGGCTCCCTGTTCAGTCCCGGGGCCGACTCCCTCGTTCAGGCCCGCGGCTGGCTCCCTGTTCAGTCCCACGGCCGACTTCCCTCGTTAAGGCCCGCGGCTGGCTCCCTGTTCAGTCCCATGGCCGACTTCCCTCGTACAGGCCCGCGGCTGGCTCCCTGTTCAGTCCCATGGCCGACATACCTCGTTCAGGCCCACAGCTGACTCCTTGTTCAGTCCCATGGCCGACTTCCCTCGTTCAGGCCCGCGGCCGGCTCCCTGTTCAGTCCCACGGCCGACTTCCCTCGTTCAGGCCCGCGGCAGGCTCCCTGTTCATTCCCGTGGCCGACTTCCCTCGTTCAGGCCCGCGGCTGGCTCCCTGTTCAGTCCCAGGGCCGACTTCCCTCGTACAGGCCCGCGGCTGGCTCCCTGTTCAGTCCCGTGGCCGACTTCCCTCGTTCAGGCCCGCGGCTGGCCCCCTGTTCAGTCCTAGGCCGGACTTCCTCGTTCAGGCCCGCGGCTGGCTCCCTGTTCAGTCGCTGGCCGACTTCCTCGTTCAGGCCCGCGGCTGGCTCCCTGTTTCAGTCCCAGTGGCCGACTTCCCTCGTTCAGGCCCCGGCTGGCCCCCTGTTCAGTCCCTGGCCGACTTCCCTCGTTCAGGCCCGCGGCTGGCTCCGTGTTCAGTCCCAGTGGCCGATCTTCCCTCGTTCAAGGCCCGCGTCCGGCTCTCCTGTCGTCCCGTGCGCGACTCCCTCGTACAGGCCCGCGGCTGGCTCCTTGTTCGTTCCCGTGGCCGACTTCCCTCGTTCAGGCCCGCGGCTGGCTCCTTGTTCGTTCCCGTGGCCGACTTCCCTCGTTCAGGCCCGCGGCTGGCTCCTTGTTCGTTCCCGTGGCCGACTTCCCTCGTTCAGGCCCGCGGCTGGCTCCTTGTTCGTTCCCGTGGCAGACGTCCCTCGTTCAGGCCCGCGGCTGGCTCCTTGTTCATTCTCATGGCCAGGTTCCTTAGTTCAGGCCAATGGCCAAACTTCTCTGCTCCGTTCCATAGACAGGCCCGCGACCAGTCTTCCTTGTTCGGACCCGCGGCTCTGTCCCTTGGCTAATATCTGGAGTTCGACCTGTGGCTCGGTCCCATTGAAAGGTTTCCTAGTTGCCCGGCAGTTGGCCGGCCTCCTTGTTCAATCCCCGTGGCCTTAGTTTCCATTGGCCAGCCTCCATATCATTCAATGATTGCTTGAACCGGTATCCAGTTCCATGGCCAGATTCCCTAGGTGTCTCACGACTTGGTAACCAGGTCGGACTTCCTCGTTCCAGCCTCCAGCTCAGTTCCATGGCCAGATTCCCTAGTTGTCTCACGACTTGGTAACCAGGTCGGACTTCCTCGTTCCAGCCTCCAGCTCGGTTACATGACCAGATTCCTAGTTGGGGCAGATAGCCGGCCTGCCTTGTTCAGTCCAATGGCCTGCGGCCAGCCTCCCTCGTTCAGTTCCACGACTCGGTCCCATGGCCAGGTTCCCTAGTTCGGGCCTGCTGCTGACTTCCCTCGTTCGTGTCCGTGGCTGGCCTCTCTTGTTCAGTCCCGTAGGTCAGCTCCATTGCCACGTTCCCTTGTCCGGGCCTGCGGCAGGCCTCCCTGTATGATTTCACATATGTGATTTAAGGGATGATGAAACACTCTGCAACTCTTTGATTTCTATGTTTGCTGTCGGTGAGTGGAAACCTTGTAGTTTTCATTCAGAGGCTGCAAACCCATGAATACTCAAGGCCCGGTTCCCATCACCATTGAGCCTCCATTGTAGAGTCAGTAAAAAATGGATGAAATAGCACTATTATTTTCCATTCAAACGACAGATGATGGAAACCAGATGAGCCCCACTATAGTCATTGGGTCTGTCCAGTGTCCTGCAATGTATCTGGCACTTATGCTAGTTCTGCTCACAGCTGAGGGTTTGTTACATTTATATCCAATTTTCTGATGTAGGTCAAGTGTATAGATACAAACCGATCATCTCCCAAGGGTATGTCTAGACCAGATACAATTGTAACAAACCCTCAGCTGTAGTCCCTGTAAGGCCAGTCTACATTATAAACCTCTAGATGTAAATAAGATTGTTCCTATTCAGTAACGGCGAGCAATGTTAGCGAATGAACAAAATGCACTATCTGGCATTTGTAGGTTTGGCGGAGTCGTCTTGGAAGTTTTTGGTTTTTTTTCCCAACCATTCACCCGTTTTGTCATTTCCATTGACTTGCAGATGGTACAAGCTCCATTCCAAGCCCGGCAAGAAGGAGAAGGAGCGCGGAGAGCTTCAGGTGTCCATTCAGTTCACCAGGAACAATCTGACGGCCAGCATGTTCGATCTATCGGTCAAAGACAAACCCAAGACGCCTTTCGGGAAACTGAAGGACAAGCTGAAGGTCAAGAAGCACTCGCAGATGGAGTCGTCTTCAGCCATCGTGCCGAGCAACTTCGGGCGCTTGGACAGCGATGAGGAGGAAGAGAAGAAACCCAAGAAGTCCAAGGCAGCTGCTTTCTTTAAGGGACATCTGAGGAAAAGCTCCCTAACCAGGTCCAATACTTCTCTGGGGTCGGATAGCACCATCTCCTCAACAAGTGGCACCGTCCCCACCAGTGCTGGAGTCTCCATAGTTCTTCCAGATGTTGTCAAGAAACCCGCCTCCAGAAATAGCAGCCTCTCCACCGAGCCCACCGGTAAGTGGCCTTCTGTAGGGAGTGAAAGAGAGTCTTCACCAGGCCCACCACTAAGCGACCTTCTGTAGAGCGTGGTAGAGATTCCCCACCAAACCACCAGTAAACGACTTTCTGTAGTGAGTGTAAGAGAGTGGTAGAGATTCTCCACTGAGAACACCAGTAAGTGTCCTTCTGTAAAGAGTGTAAAAGAGTTGTAGAGATTGTCCCATAAGCACACCAGTACGTGACCTTCTGTAGAGAGTGGTAGATTCTTTACCAAGCCCACTGCTAAGCGAACTTCTGTAGAGAGAAAGTGCAAGAGAGTGGTAGAGGTTCTCCACCGATCCCACCGGTAAGCGACCTTCTGTAGAGAGAAAGTGCAAGAGAGTGGTAGAGGTTCTCCATCGATCCCACCGGTAAGCGACCTTCTGTAGAAAGAAAGTGCAAGAGAGTGGTAGAGGTTCTCCATCGATCCCACCGGTAAGCGACCTTCTGTAGAGAGAAAGTGCAAGAGAGTGGTAGAGGTTCTCCATCGATCCCACCGGTAAGCGAACTTCTGTAGAGAGAGAGTGCAAGAGAGTGGTAGAGATTCTCCACCGATCCCACTGGTATGTCATCTACTGTAGAGAGAAAGTGGTAGAGGTTCTCCACCGAGCCCACCGGTAAGCGACCTTCTGTAGAGAGAGTATAAAGAGGTTCTCCACTGAGCATACAAGTAAGCGACATTCTGTAGAGCGTGTAAGAGAGTGGTGGAGATTCTCCACTGATGCATATGGTATAAAAATCTGATTACTACTACACAAAGCTGCTTCCCTCCGGCCCTGGCACAGTCCTGTCCGGCAACGTGATAATTCATCCAAATGACAAATTGTCATCCAGCTAGGGCCCCAAAATCAGACTCTTCTAATTCTGCAGTATTACAAAAGGAGTAACATTCCTCATTAGGGAGAGGCAGCAGGTAGGTGTGGGGAGACTTCTAAGTCTTGATCGCTCTACTGCAATTTAAATAGATTCAAATAAAGTCAAGGGAAAAGAGCCAGGACTCTGCAGCACCACCTGGATGTAGTGTTCCTCAAGTCACATCCGACACTTAGATGTAAGGTTTCTCAAGTAACTTCCATCTTTTGGATTCAGCGTTCCTCAGGTCGGATGTTCGGGAAGGCTACATCCAGTTGGTGGCTTCAGGTCCTCGCTCTCGCCATTCTAATCGGAGTCTACTTTTCTTCCTGCCATATTAATCAGATTTTAATCAGTTGTAGAAATTTCCATTTTGTGAATCAGTTTACATCTTGATAATGAGTTCCCTTCCGTGAGTGGCTTAACCCCTTAACAACCGTCCACGGACTTTTGACGTCAGCCGGTGCGGGTCATTCGTCTACAGCGACGTCTTTTGGCGTCCCTGCAGACTTCGGGGTTTGCGGTGCCCAGCACCGCAGCAGCGCTGGGATCGGGGCTGTACTACACAGCCCCGATCCCAGAGCATGTCCTGCAGGCATCGGGGAGCCGAGGAAACCTCCGCTCCCCGCTGCTTTAACCCTTTGATTGCGGCGGTGCGGTACCGCAGCGCAATCAAAGGGTTCCCCTGCTCTGTCGGGTGATCGGAACACCCGGTCACCCAACAGATCTCGGGGAACGGCTGCACAGTCAGCTCTGGGGACCTAGAGTGGCCCCAGAGCTGGCTGTGTAACAGGCCAGTGATCAGGACATACTGTGTGGTGTCCTGATCACTGCCTGTGTCAGACTGATGCAGATTATAATGTATTAGCATATATGAATATGATGATACATTGGTAATTGTAAAAAAAAAGATTAAAAAAAATGTAAAACAGTTCTCCCTTCATGGGATTAAAAAAAAAAGTAAAAAAAAAAACATGAGTGTAAAAAAAAATAAATAAAGAATAAAATAAAAATAAATATTTAATAAAAAATGTGCATAAATTACACACACAAAAAAACCTACACATATTAGGTATCCACACGACCGTAATAACCTGTAGAATTAATCTAATAAGTTATTAAGTGTGAAATGTGAACGGAGTAAAAAAACAAAACATTTTTTTTTTTTAAATAAAAAAAAAAATTCTGCAATTATTTATAAGTGAACTTTAACTATTCCCCCATAAAGTACAACTTGTCTCGAATAAAATGAGGCCTCATCCAACTGCGCCATTGAAAAAATAAAAAAGTTACAACTGTTGAAACGCAAGGAGGCAAAAACTAAAAAAAAACGTTCTGGTCATTAACTACTTTTCAGGCCTGGGCGTTAAGAGGTTAAAGGGGTTGTCTCACTACAGGGATTGCTGCTTTTTATGTTAAAGATATTGCAAAACAATTCACTTTGCAATATGTGTCCATTAACGGTGTCCTACCTATTCCTAGATATCCCCTCTTGTATGGGCTGCATCAGCTCCTCAGATCGCTATAGCTACAGACCTGTTTGATCTCTCCTGATAGGCTGCCAGCGCTGGTCGCTATAGCTACAGATCTGTGTGATCTCTCCTGTTAGGCTGCCAGCACTGGTTGCTATAGCTACAGACCTGTTTGATCCCTCCTGTTAGGCTGCCAGCACTGGTTGCTATAGCTACAGACCTGTTTGATCTCTCCTGATAGGCTGCCAGCACTGGATGCTATAGCTACATACCTGTTTGATCTCTCCTGATAGGCTACCAGCGCTGGCTGCTATAGCTACAGACCTGTTACATTTCTCCTGATAGGCTGTCAGCACTGGTTGCTATAGCTACAGACCTGGCTTCTACTACAGCCTAGTAGAAGCCAGTAAACACGCCCCTGAATTCAAAATGAAACCAAGAAAACAGGACTGAGGTGAGACAACCCCTTTAAAGGTAGTCTCAACTTCTATAAATCAGTCCTGAGCCTCCACCATATGTCCGTACTGCTCACGCCACGTGGAGGCCGCACATCTATACTGAATTCTCACCATTTTGTATTAGATTTCTTTGTCGGTATCCGGCGCGGACGAGCTGTGTAGCATGGCCGCCTGTGTGCCGCGGGATCTTTTAGGATCACTGTGATCGGACGCTGCCCTCTATCTGTACTTATGGGTGTAGCAGACCTCCATTTTCAAGGCTCATAAGCACTTCTACTACCTACTCACGACGCACACTGTGAGGGTGTGACTCCTGGCTGCTTCAAGCAAATGGTTTTTGGCTGAAGACGTTCTTCTCTACGCATCAAAAGGGCGTCCAGTTATGCTGCAAAATTTTCCATTTCTACGTCTAAGTACCATAACTTCAGAGCGGAGATGGGAAATGACACCATGCAGGTCCGCTCCTCACAGCAGAGAAGGAGAAAGGCTTGTCCGGACCTAAAGGGCGAATTCAGAAGCAGCAGCAAAGTGCAAAAAATCTGCAGGATGTGCTGCAGACTTTATGCCCTCTTCAGGGTAATACATGGATTTTATATGTAAAGCACATCTACAGCCCCATTACCCAACGGGGGTCACGTTGGTCATTTTTAGCCTCTGTCCAGATGTATAAACACTACTCACAAAGTTTGTGATATTTGAATTTTGGTTGAAATTTCAGGATGAACATAAAATTTCTTCAACATATTTTTTTAATGCACTAAACGCTTAGCTTTAGATGCACACGTCCAACTGTTTAATGTTTCCACAACTTGCTGATCTCAAACTAGGAGCTTAATGGTAAAAATCCCAACAGGTGTTTGATCCCTGAATCGCCCAATACATTTAGAGGATCAATGTGAATTGACGAAATGGAAGTATCCAGCGTAACACCTTTGCTTCTAATTAAAAGTAGCGAAGCTTTATTGTAACAAAAACATTAAAAGATTCCGTAGAAATACATGTGAAACCATAACATCAATGTGATTTGGGATTAAACAGTCCTCCTCATCCTGCTGTTCACATTGTGACATCGTGAGACCAAGACAAAACCTTAGAATTGATCAACAGTACCTCACCATTGCCAGGCTTCAGGCAGGATGCTCTGACAGAAGTGGCCACTGAGCTTGGAGTGTCAGAGTGTCATCAGCAGGTTGTATCAGAGATAGAGTGACTGGAAGAGTCACAGAAAGTCAAAGAAGTGGACGTCCTTTGGCTCCATCACAGACTGATGAGCGCTTCATTGTAACCAATGCCCTGCGGAGCCGGATGATGATACTGCACAACTGCAGGGAAGTCTAAGGGAGGTGAGAGGCGCCTGGTGTCACATCAGAGCATTAGTAACCGGTTACATCAACGTGCTAGACCCCCGGAATGGGTACCTGACCTGGCTGATGCAGAGCGCTCTCCTTGACGTCTCCAGCAGTCTTGGCGGCCATCACTTTTGCTCAGAGTGAATCGTCTTTCATCATTGAACAGCACTGAGGAGCACTGGTCCCTCATCCAGCGTAGATGCTCTGTGGTCCAGACGCCTGGTGGTTTGGTCAGATCCTTGACATGTGCATCTAAAGGGAAGACCTGGTCTCATTTAGTTCATTTTAAAAAAAACATTTCCAGCAATGTTCTGTTCATTCTGAAACTTCAACCAAAAGCAAAATATCCTGAACTTCTTGTGAGTAGTGTGTGTACAGGGGCATCCAGTAAAATATCCTTCAGTGGGCGCTATATCTATATTGTTCCGGTGGTGATGGTTGACACTTTATGGCAATTCTTCAACACTGCGAGCTTTTCCAGTGAATGCAAAGGATTAAACCGCGTTGTACATGAGCCAGTTATCGGCCCAAACCTTGCCGCGGCATGGGCGCATGATGGAGGTGCCGCGGCATGGGCGCAGGATGGAGGTGCCGCGGCATGGGCGCAGGATGGAGGTGCCGCGGCATGGGCGCAGGGGATGGAGGTGCCCCCGGCTATGGGCGCCAGGATGGAGGGGGCCGCGGCATGGGCGCAGGATGGAGGTGCCGCGGCATGGGCGCAGGATGGAGGTGCCGCGGCATGGGCGTATGATGGAGGTGCCGCGGTATGGGCGTATGATGGAGGTGCCGCGGTATGGGCGTATGATGAGGTGCCGCGGTATGGGCGCATGATGGGGGTGCCGCGGTATGGGCGCATGATGGGGGTGCCGCGGTATGGGCGCATGATGGGGGTGCCGCGGTATGGGCGTATGATGGGGGTGCCGCGGTATGGGCGCATGATCGAGGTGCCGCGGTATGTATCGGTGTATTGATTTGTAGTATATATTATAAGACACATCTAAATATAATATAACATGTGTGGTATATCGCTATCTACATGTATAGAGCAGTGTGAGGAATAGATGAGATGGATAATTGTCCTGGGGTGTTCTGTCTTTCTAGTTAAAGACCATGAGGCTTCGCCCCGGATGACCCACAAGAGAGCGTTCAGCGATGAAGTCAGCCAACTAAAGCTGTTCCCAGAACCAAAGTCCGTACAGAATCTGAAGCCAAAGGGAAGCCCCTTGTCCAAATCCTCTGTCTGTATCAATGGCAGCCATGTCTACACAGAAGTGTCGGTGCCAAAGCCAACCCCTCCTTTAGAGAAGTCTTCCACTGCATCCAGGTCATTTCATAACATTGTAAAGAAACCCGAGGACGGTACCGATATGATCCGAGGACCAAGCCAGAGTCCTCCTGTGCTGGAGGACCATAGTGCCGCCCCGAAACCAGTGCCTCAACCAAAGCCAAGGAGCGACCCAGTGCGGTTGGAGACCAAACCTGTTCAAATCACCTCTCCTATGGTGTATATTGAGGACACGCCCAAAAACACCACTCAAGAGGGGAAAGCCAAAGACGAAAAACACAAGCTTGGCCTTCACCCTGGAGCCGGGAAAATCGATAAGAGTCTCCCCGAGACACAACCTCATGGGCCAGCAAGCTCTGAGGAGAGAGGAAAGGTCGGCTCCTGGTTTGCTTCCAAAGATGCCAAGGACCCTCCACAAAAACCAAGGTGGGTAGTTATTTGTTTGATAACCTCGATCTGTAGAGTGAACAGACGGCCTACATGGGTCATTGATAGAGGATTTTCACCAATTCCCTGTCCAAGCGGGTGATGTCGCTCTTGGAGGCTTCCATATCCCATGGCATTGGCTTGGTATTGGGGTCCCCTGGTACATCGACCTTTCCTCCATATAACATGGGGGAATAACTGAAGGTCCATTATAGGGGCCCCAAGACCATAGACCTTCTCTACATATAACAAGTAAGGAGATTACTGAAGGTCCATTGTGGGGGCTCTCAGGATATGGACCTTCCCTCCATCTAACATGGGAGTAGATGACTGAAGGTCCATTGTGGGGGCTCCCAGGACATGGACCGTCCCTCCATATAATGTTGTGGTAGATGACTGACTGTTCATTGTGGAGGCTCTTGGCACATCGATCTTCCCTCCATATAACATGGGAGTAGATGACTGAAGGTCCATTTTGAGGGCTCCCAGGACATGGACCTTCCCTCCATATAACATGGGAGTAGATTTCTGAAGGTGCATTGTGGGGACTCCCACGACTTAGACCTTCCCCTATCTAATATAGGAGTAGATGACTGAAGGTGTATTGTGGGGGGCCCCCAGGACATGGACCTTTGCTCCATATATAACATGGGAGTGGATGACTGAAGGTCCATTGTAAGGACTCCCAGGACATGGACCTTCCCTTCATCTAACATGGGAGTAGATGACTAAAGGTCCATTGTGAGGGCCTTCGCACCATATAACATGGGTCCATAGTCCTGTGAATAGTGCTCGTGGACTACCCACTGGCGTTGTATCATTGTGTAGTTGGGTCGGTATTCCACTCATTTGGTGTAGACATGGATCCTCATGTCCACAATTGGTTAGATGGATCTTACAGGAGGAGGAAGTTCACTTTAGGATCCTTTTTCTGCTTCTGTTGGCAAAAAGTAAAGTGGTCCCCACATCGCTCCTGACGTGACTGTTTTAGTCAATGCTTGTATTTGGAGGGAAATAACAGTTCTCTAGGTTGGGGCATTGCTCAGTTGGTCCTCTTGGAAATTTTTTTAATAAATTGACAACTGTTTGTTGCCATTGCCCATGTGTCGGGCCCCTATGCTGATGCTTTTAAGATAAATGGGCGATCATGGATGACTCCAGCAGAGGATGGGTCTGGGGGTGTTGAGGGGACATTTGGATGCTCTGATAAGGGATATGGACAGGGGCTGCTGACTAAGGCCCTCTGAGGGGTAATGGGACCCTGTTACCTTTCTGTTGCCAGATCAGGGATGATGAAATTGGGGGTTCCTCTATTACTCACATCCTCTTCTGTAGAACAGTCTCATTTTCCGGCTCATTAGCCGCTCACACGCTTCAGTAACCTCACAGATGTCAGCACATTGATTCTACATAAGTGGCCTCCGCTGAGCCGGGACCAAGGGCGCAGGAGATGGCGTCATCTGCCGGCCTCTACCACATGCTCCGAGGAGTCTACACACTTGTTACACAAAGCCGAATAATATCACACACGGCTTGGACGTATTCTCATAATGAGGTTGTCCCGTCCTTCATATTAGAGTTGTATATACATGACCCTCGCCTATCGGGAGATACGCTGACCCTCTATTCAGATTCCTGACCACCATAGAGTCCAGCAGAGCGGCCGCGCTGTATGGAGATATGGAAATAGACATTCGCTGGGAGAACAGGGTGGTGCAAATGGGTGAACGGGGGTCTCCAAACCTCGGAAGAGGGCAGACTCCTACGTGTCAGAGACCTGTGGCATAAAAGCACAGCATGGGAAACCCCTTCACAGTTATAGAAGGTTCTGTTGAAGGCAGAAATGTATTATTCACGGGAGCCCCAAAATGTTTCTGCTCTGGGAGACCCCTGTTCATAGTCCTTTAGCAAAGAGAAGCAGGTGAAACCTCTTATTAGTAAGTCTTATGGGCGAGACTTGTTAATTATTACTATTAAAATAACAATGGGAAGCTTCTGTGACCAGACCGTGGCGTGAGCCTCTGTGAGCGGACTGTAAGGAGGAAGATGTGAGCGGACTGTAAAGAGGGGGGAGCCTCTGTGAGCGGACTGTAAAGAGGGGGGAGCCTCTGTGAGCGGACTGTAAGAGAAGAATCTGTGAGCGATGAAAGAGGGGGGAGCCTCTGTGAGCGGACTGTAAAGAGGGGGGAGCCTCTGTGAGCGGACTGTAAAGAGGGGGGAGCCTCTGTGAGCGGACTGTAAAGAGGGGGGAGCCTCTGTGAGCGGACTGCAAGGGGGGGGAGCCTCGTGAGCGGATCTGAAACAGAGGGGGCGTCGCCTTGTGAGCGGACTGTTAAGTAGGGGGAGCCTCTGTAGCGGACTGTAAAGAGGGGGGAGCTCTGAGGGACTGTATAGAGGGGGCGAGACCTCTGTGAGCGGACTGTAAAAGAGGGGGGACTTTGTGAGCGGATTGTAAAGAGGGCGGGAGCTCTTTGAGCGGCGTAATAGAAGGGAGGGAGCCTCTGTGAGCGGATCTTGTTAAGAGGGGGGACGCCTCTGTGGCGACTGTAAGAGGGGGAGCCTCGTGAGCGGACTGAAGAGGGGGGAGCCTCTGTGAGGGACTGTAAAGGGGGGGCTCTTGGATGAGCGGACTGTAAAGAGGGGGAGAGCCCTTAGTGAGCGGACTGTAAAGAGGGGGAGCCTCTTGAGCGGACTGTAAAGAGGGGGGAGCCTCTGTGAGCGGACTGTAAAGAGGTGCGCAGCCTTTGTGAGCCGAGTAAGAGGGGAGGAGCCTCTGTGAGCGGACTGTAAGAGGGGGGGCCTTGTGAGGACTGTAAAGAGGGGGGAGGCCTCTGTGAGCGGACTGTAAGTGGGGGAGCCTCTGGTAGCGGACTGTAAAGGGGGAGCCTCTGTGGCGGACTGTAAAGAGGGGGAGCCTCTGTGACCGGACTGTAAAGAGGGGGAGCCTCTGTGAGCGGACTGTAAGAGGGAGGGCGCCTCTGTGAGCGGATGTAAGAGGGAGGCCAGCCTCTGTGTAGCGGACTGTAAAGAGGGGGAGCCTCTGTGAGCGGATGTAAGAGGGGGGCGCCTCTGTGAGCCGGACTGTTAAGAGGGGGAGCCTTGTGAGCGACCTGTAAAGAGGGGAGGCCTCTGTGAGCGGACTGGTAAGAGGGGGCGAGCCTTTGTGAGCAGGAGACTGCCAGGAGGGGGGAGCCTCTGTGAGCGGACTGCAAGGGAGGGGGGAGCCTCTGTGACCGGACTCTGACACTCCACTTTGGGATTGTTAGTAAAGCCAGTTCTGGTCATTTAATCTCCCTAGATCATAGTTGCCAACTTTTGAAAATGAAAAAGCAGGAGATTTAAAAGGGCGGCGCGCGTAGCATCGACACGCCTATCATTTTTGTGTGCCACGCCCCTTCAATAAGCCACACCCACTACGCCTAACTGCATAATGGCTTTGGAAGAGAGCCAGGTGGATGCCCTTATAGCCAGGTAGTAGCCCCCCTAACCAGATTAGTGCCTTACAGGCAGGTAGTGCCCCCTTTGGTAGCCAGGTAGCTGCCCCCCCCCCCGTTGGTAGCCAGGTAGCTGCCCCCGAATAGTAATACAAATAAAATAATAAGTCACTTACTCACCAGGCTCCCTGCAGCGCGGCCAGCTCCTGACTATCTCCTCAGCGTCGCAGGGGGAGTGAGTTTAGCCGCGCGTCACTCCCCCTGCGACGCTGATCTGTATGTACAGCGCACTCCGACGGCGCTGTACATACAGGGGGAGGAGGGAGCGATCCCTCCTCCCCGCACACCGGCCGGCGCTGTACATACAGGGGAAGAAGGGAGGAGGGGAGCGATCCCTCCTGCCTCCTCCCTGCACAGTGACACGCAGCGGGCGGGTGAGCGGCCGTTGCGGCCGCTTCACCCGCCTGTAACAGCGGCCCGCCGGCGCCCGAGTAGCGCACCCGCGCGCCTCTAGCGCCGCGGCGGGCAGAATGCCAACTCTGCCGGGAGGGAGGGACCCCAATTAGCGGGACCCCCACCGAAAAAAGCGGGAGAGTTGGCATGTTTGCCCTAGATGCCAAGGTCAAGGCTGACCACAACATCTAAGGGCCTTATGTATGAAAAAGGTCTAGATCGAAGACTTTCTTCCCCTTTCATTTTTTTAGAACACTATATGAAGTGAAAGCTGGGCTCTGGTTGCTATGGGCTGTGGTTGGTTGCTATGGGCTGTGGTTGGTTGCTATGGGCTACAAAGAAAGTCTTAGACAGTTTTCATACATGTCTCCCTAAGTGTTTAGAAGGAGAGAGGGTCTTTGTGACCCCACCGTCTTCTCATGATACGATCACAGGCTGCATTTCATCTTCCGGGCAGCCAGCTTAACAACCCCCCCACTCCAGGTCTGCCATCTTCATAATTCCATCAGGCAATGCCAGTGGCATAATACACTGTAATGGAAATGTATTTCAATGTATAAAAGCGATGAAGCAAGAAAAGGTTTTTTTCCCATAAGAAATTTTAAGAACAAATAATTAAAAAGGAAAAGAACAGGCGCATGTCTGACACCCTGAACTAGAACAACATTTATTCATGCTAAATGGCATCAAATATATATATAAATGTGGTAACGATATACACAGGAGTGGCGGACCCCGGCAGCTTCGGGTGTGCAACAGTATGCAGCTTCTGTGATGGGGGGACTCGAGATCCGGCTCCTTAGTACTCATTTAGGGCCACATGTGTGAGGACTGTCTAGGCCTACGACCTTCCTTGTTGCCCATAGCAACCAATCAGAGCGCTCATTTAATTTTTTCAGAGCACTATATGAAATGAAAGGGGAGCTCTGATTGGTCGCTCTGGGCTCTGGTCGCTATGGGCTCTGATTTGTTTTTAGGATCTCTAATTGGTCGCTCTGGGCTCTGGTCGCTATGGGCTCTGATTTGTTGTTATGATCTCTAATTGGTTGCTGTGGGCTCTGGTTTGTTGCTGGGGGCTCTGGTTGCTATGGGCTCTGATTTGTTATGATGTCTAATTGGCTGATGTGGGCTCTGGTTGGCTGCTGTAGGGTCTGGTTTGTTGCTATGGGCTCTGGTTGCTATGGGCTCTGATTTGTTATGATCTCTAATTGGCTGCTGTGGGCTCTGGTTGGTTGATGTGGGCACTGGTTTGTTGCTATGGGCTCTGGTTGCTATGGGCTCTGATTTGTTTTTATGATCTCTAATTGGCTGCTACGGGCTCTGGTTGCTATGAGCTCTGGTTGCTATGGGCTCTGATTTGTTGTTATGATCTCTCCTTGGCTGCTATGGGCTCTGGTTGCTATGAGCTCTGGTCGCTGTGGGCTCTGATTTGTTGTTATGATCTCTAATTGGCTGCTTTGGGCTCTGGTTGCTATGAGCTCTGGTCGCTATGGGCTCTGATTTCTTATGATCTCTAATCGGTAGCTATGGGCTCTGGTCGCTATGGGCTCTGATTTGTTATGATCTCTAATTGGCTGCTGTGGGCTGTGGTTGGCTGCTATGGGCTCTGGTTGCTATGGGCTCTGGTTGCTATGGGCTCTGATTTGTTGTTATGATCTCTAATTGGCTGCTACGGGCTCTGGTTGCTATGAGCTCTGGTCGCTATGGGCTCTGATTTGTTATGATCTCTAATTGGCTGCTATGATCTCTGGTTGCTGTGGGCTCTGGTTTGTTGCTGTGGGCTCTGGTTGCTATGGGCTCTGGTTGCTATGGGCTCTGATTTGTTATCTCTAATTGGATGCTATGATCTCTGGTTGCTATGATCTCTGGTTTGTGTGGGTTGGTTGGTTGCTGTGGGCTCTGGTTGGTTGCTATGGGCTCTGATTTGTTATGATCTCTAATTGGTTGCTATAGGCTCTGATTGCTGTGGGCTCTGGTTGCTTGCTATGGGCTCTGGTTGCTATGAGCTCTGGTCGCTATGGGCTCTGATTTGTTATGATCTCTAATTGGCTGCTATGGGCTCTGGTTGCTATGACCTCTGGTTGCTCTGTGCTCTGGTCGGTTGCTATGGGCTCTGGTTGCTATGAGCTCTGGTCGCTATGGGCTCTGATTTGTTATGATCTCTAATTGGCTGCTATGGGCTCTGGTTGCTATGGGCTCTGGTTGCTATGATCTCTGGTTGCTGTGGGCTCTGGTTGGTTGCTATGGGCTCTGGTTGCTATGATCTGAATGGTTGCTATGGGCTCTGGTTGGTTGCTGTGGGCAACAAGGAAAGTCTTAGACCTAAACCATTTTCATACAGGTCTCCCTCAATTCTTGAGTTGTACGCCTGCAAAGAAAAATTTGTACACCCCAAACATAGATTAATTCAAATGCAAGTGGATATCGCACCACGAAGAACTGTGTAAATTATTGCTTCTTAAAGGGACACTCCCATCACATTTTTTATTCACATGTTGATCAGCATATGTGTCTCTTTTATTATCTATTTTATATGGATTTCTTTCTTTTAATTGGGTGGTTGGATTTTTCTATATATGATTCTCCAAAGTTCCATGACTTCCCCTCTGTGTGCTTTTAGGCTATGTTCACACGGCGTAATTGCCGGGCGTACAGTACATCCGCAATTATGTCGGGTGCTTGGGAGTTGCGCTGATCAGCGCGTATTCCTGCGACGCGGAGAGGGAGGGGGGGGGGAGGCGGCAGCAGCCCTCCGGCCCCATAGACTGCCGAATAAGTGACATGTCAATTATCTCCCTGCGCGTACAATACTATCGTATTGTACACCTGGGGAGAGGAGGCGTAATCCATAGTTCTCTATGAGAATTTTGGATTACCGTAATCTCGGCGCGCATCTCACCCGTATTAAAGCGCAAATGCCGAAATTAGCCCGTGTGAACATAGCCTTACAGTACAGCAGTGAGGTGGTTTCTTCATGGTTCTTCTTCCAGGCCAACTATGGCCTGAGAGGAGTCAGTATTATCAGCAAGACTTGATGAGTATGAAGAGAGCTGAACCCCCCCCCAGTGCAGAAAAAGATGAACCCATTAACCTTTTTATGGTCCAATCTTTATCTTGGCCTGTTCAGAAAACAATAGCGCAATCATTAGATCATTACCTACTATTTGTAATGCGGCTATAGCGGATATAAAGCAACTACAATAAATTGAGATTAGTCTACTCAGCCATTCAGGACTTTTAACTCTCTTTATTACCACAGCTAGAAAAGGAATTTTTTTTTATTACATAGGACTGCAAAAATAAAAATACTGACAAAATTCTAAAAAAAAAAATCTTTCCAGGAATATTGGTTTTAACAAAAATACTCCTTTCTGATGCGTGTCCCTGTGAAGATGGGGCTGCTGTGGTTGGGAAAATGATACTTTCCCAGTTGAGGTGCCCGTGTCTTGCCAGCCAGTCAGCAGGGTTTCTGTGTATATACTGTATATGTTAGATTTTTTGGGCACATTGCTCTCCTTTGAGCATGTATTGTATAGTGCATAGTCGTGCATAGGGGACTCTCCTGCGGGCAGCTTATCACCTGAGACGTCTTATATTCCACGGATTACCAGTAGCCAGATCTAAGCTGCCCAGACACCTTCAGAAGCCGTCCATCCAATGCTCATTCAGTCAATAACTATCCCTCCCGGTTCCTCCATGCACGCTCTGCCGAGGGGAGCGTGCATGTGTTCTCAGCAGAGAGTAGAGAGAAGCCGCTGCCTCGCAGCTCTGGAGGTGTCCTATCTCCAGGGGAACAACAGGATCCAGAGGTGGAATTCAACATGGCGACCCTTCTTTCCTTCATCCTCTATCTAGTGAGGATCTCCTTTATCTCCTGCTTTAATTATGTAGATTGTGTCCTTATTAGCACATGTTAGAATACATTTGGCAATAGACCCGTTTTACATAAGCGTCAAACTCTGGGCCCTTGGGCCTAATCCTTATAACCACAGCCATCTATGTGGCCCTTGGGAGCTTAAACACAGCGAGCGGGAATAGACAAAGCTCGGAGCCAGTAGGACCGGCTATGCACTTTCCACGGAGGGTGCAGCTAGTTGTTGGTAGAGGTGGCAGTATATGAAGCGGGCGCCATCTTGGATTCAAGCTCCGCTGTGTACCGTCGCTCTACTCATCAACTCTCAAATGGTAGCACAACTGTAAGAACCCTACTTGGGTACCCAAACCGCCCTCCAACAGCCCTTTTGAGGGCAACCAGAATATTGATGTTGTCTCAGTGGTAAGTTTGACACCCCTGTCCGAACGCACGTCAACGAGACAACGCAGTTGCATCCAGCAAATGGGAATTAGAGAGAAGGTCTTCCAGAAACGGCACCATATCTGTCCATTGCATGTCATTTGGGTGGATGGGGCTGGGCAGATCATGCAAAAACATGACCTGTTATTGGTACAAAAAAAAAACTTATATTCTAGTCTTTTACAACCCACCCCAGCAATGGTCCTAGGGCTGAAAATCCACTTACCCCACCGTCTCTTCACCCTCCTATGACTTGCCTTCGCATGTCCTGACACAAAGACCCTTTTTGGCGTAAAGAAAAAAAATTAGGGGAAGTTACCCCTGTAAGCTCCTTGATTGGCACCACGGGAGGCCAGAGGGCTGGTTAGGTTCTACGAGGTTTTGTGGAAATATATAGAATTCTTAAACTGAAGGAGTCCAATTGTAGGCCCGGAAAAGAGACTGAATTTCCTAAGATGTGGTTTGTAAGAAGGTCGTACACATTAGAGGAAAGTTGTTCAAAGCCACCAACTATCTAATGTGTATGGCAGTGACCTGATGGCTGAGAGAGCTCAAAGAGAAGAAGGATCTGACACATTGGATTTCAGCATGCCACATCCTCTCTTCCCATAAAAGATGAGCTGCCACCAAGGACATCTGGAGGACAAGCTGGAATGGCCCAAAGGAGAGCAGGGAAAACCCCCGGTGGACCACGAAGCATGGAAGACCTGGAGGTGCTTTAGACCCTCATGTGCATCCTCAGGAGAGGAAGAACAGCAAAAAAGAGAGGCAATTGGCAGAATATAAAAGTCATGTGAAGTATGTCTAGAGATGTACAGGAGCTGTAGGGTGGGCCCCCCGGAATCTGCTCGACCGGTGGGGCCCCCCGAAATCTGCTGCACCGTTGGGCCCCCCCAGAATCTGCACCACAGACAGGTGCCCAGAGTTGACTCCAACGCTGGCCCCAGAATCCATTCTAGCGATGGGCCCTAGGCAGCTTAATCTGACACTGCTGGAGGAGACAGAAGGGTAAGGCAGCTGCTTATTCCCCGCTCTCTGTAGATACTACATGCATGCCTGTGCAGTTTTCTGGAGGAGATGGGAGGAATAGTTAGACGGAGAGCTATCTAAAGTGTATGGGCAGCATTAATTTGGCACCGTTATAATAGCCGCGGTTTGAGAAGGGTTATAATGTTACAGGTTATTTTATGCTGATTTTACTGTGTTTTGCATGTCTTCCAGTGGAGTCTGAAGTGATCTAGTTGAAGCCATATCAGTAATCAATACTCTGTTGATTGTCCCCCAACCCCTCAATTTCAGACACCCGACATCACTCGCCACCCCACACAACCTTTGACGTACTTGCAATCAGAGCTAAGTTTGTGTGAGCATAACCTAGTATATGTTGTTGTTTGGCACTAACCCGGAGGACTGTTTTGTCTTCCTCCACAGCCTGGATGTGTCTCCTCAGGTAGAAACCAGCTCCTCTGCTTCTTCCCACTACCCCCCATGCCTTTCTGACCCACCTTCATCTTCTGTTTTGCCTAGAACTAACCTCCATAGAGCTTCTCCTAGTGGTGTCTTTGGGAGCCTGTCTGCCAGCAACCCATTTCTGAACTCACTACAGAACAACCCTTTCTTTGAGGACTTCCTTTCTGATCGGTTACTAAATACTTCTTCACCTACTCACTTTTTCTCTAGTTTTCCCTCTGGGTCTATTGCTACCTCAGAAGCTGCTGAAAGGGGCTCTTCTCTTGTGGAGGAACACAGTCCATTGGCCTCCCGCTACCGTGCAGAAGACCTGAATGTGTACTCGTACCAAGGGAAAAGTGGCAACTTGGAAGTGGTTGGTGATCGTCCCGAATCCTGTCCGACCCAAAGCACTTCTTCAGGACCACCGGTGGTCTCGGGATGGGAAGCACAATTTGATGCACTTGCTTCAAGTCGTTTGCAGCCCAGTAGCTACCAACAACCCAAAGACTCTGATGTTATAATGTACTCGGAAACCTATCCATTTGGCAAAGAGGAAACGAGCACTGGCTTGTCTATATCACATCATAAAGGAGATGTGTGGAACCACTCTCAGTCACATAACTCCAATATTAACACATGTTGGCCAGAAATTATGAAAAATGATCAAATAAATTCAAGCGACCCACCCCCGTTACCAACAAGCCTTATGTCCAACTTTTCTTCCATACATATTGCATCTCCCGGGTCTACAGGACTTAAATCAGTTGTTGCAAATACATCCGAAGATCCAAATACGTTCAACCATGCTTCTCATGGAGTAGACCTGCCAGTCCCAGCCTCCTCCGAGAACAGGGTAGCAACTGTTCAACCACTACTACTGATGGAGCAGAACATATCTTGCTTAGAGGTAGCTAGAGAGGATTTCCCAATCCTAACAAAGGACAGTACTTCCACAGCTCCCGTAGGTGAACTAGAGGTGATAGAAGGTGGCACCAACATACATAACATGCAGGTGTCCAAGGAGTCAGTAGGACAAGTCTCAACCGAACACAATCCCGAAAGGATAAGCGTTGAGCACGACGTAACACTTAATGAAAAGGTTGAGGGTATAATTAAAGAACACAACGTTAGCCTCGATGTAGGGTCTGTAGCACCACCCAAGCCCCCTCGGCTCCAGAAAGAGACTGAAGATTATAATTACAAACAAACAAGCCATAAGGACACCACTGGAAAGCAAACAAAGAACCCAGAGGAACATCTGCAAGAGCAAAGCATGGGGGTTAGCAAACTAAGTGTCTCTCCAGTGGCCTGTTGTCCTGTAATTGAGATCAGGAGCCCAGTGCTAGGAGCTCTTACCAAGCACACCCAATCAACCACTGAGGGCCTTTTGACTAATTTAAGGCAAGAAAATAAAGCTTTATCGAAGTTGGGTGCTGTTAATGGGGAACACCTGTTAGATGTAAATGATGTAACCACTAGCGAGCAGTTCAGGACTTGCCCATCGATTATCTCGCTAGACACAGCTTTTTCAAGCCTTCATGAAGGATCTAATAAATCGGAGTTAATGAACTGTGGTCCATCCAAACCACTCGACATGATGTCGGGGGGCAGCAAAAAGAGTCCTTATGACTTCCAGAAACCAATGCCTTTGTCAAAAATACAGAAAGGAGGCAAGTCTGAATCACTTAGCTTGTCTAAGAAAGATGACCAGTCTGACGTTATGTTTTGGTCCACTCTTGAGGAGCAGATACCTTCCGTAGAACTGGATGCCAAGCAGAATGTGCCAACTACTCGGCGTGATAGTGCCCCTTTAGGTGGAGGGAATGTAGACATTTGCCAACAAAAACCCGAGCCAAAACATATTAAAAATAAAGATGTGATTGTCCTACAAAGAGCGCAGTCTGATAGTGCATTACCCAGCCCATTAGCCCCCAAACCTGATGCCAAAGCTTTAGACAATGAGAGCCAACATGGTTATTCTTTGAGTCAACAGTCCTCCTGGTCAGCAGATATCATTGTAGACTTTAAGAACGAGGACTTCTGGAGATCAGAGACTGACCAGCTTGACCGAAATCATAGACAAAGTCAATGTACATCACCAGGAAATCCATTTACTCCAATTGAGAGAACTCCTTTAAGTAACAAAAACCCATTCATCTTTGAGCATCCCCAAAGTAGTCCTAGTTCTGAGTCATCACTACCAGAAAATATCAGCTTCAAAGACCTCCACGCACGTTCAGCTCTTCCTCCAGTTGATTTAATAGTTCCTTCCCCTCATGTCAGCCAACCTCTGGCCTTCTCCACTCCTTCCCTAGAAACTGCCCTAAAAAAACCCTAAACCATCCAACTTCCCCTCTCCGATCATGCTTCTGACAACCCCTGGTGCCACCACAACAACAAATACCCACACAGCAACTCTGTCGGGCTTGCTTTCTCCTGTGGCCGGTGGTGTGACAACAGCTGCCCCTCCGATTCTGCCTCTGGAGACACAGACAGCTGACAATCCATTTATTCCACTAAAGACCAGGTGAGCCTATCTGTCATGGTGCGATGTGGATGTGCATGGAGTGGCTTCGAGTGTGGAGAGCGTGCAATGTCTTCTCAGGCAGGGATCACTCGAAGTGTGTATTCTCCTCTTGCCCTTTGATGATGGTCACCAGTCTACATTTTTGTGTACAATGTGGTTAGTCTGCTGACAACAAAAATGAACTGGTAGCCATACTAGATCTGCTGTGATTCCAGGTGGCCATTGCTCAAGACGATAGGTATCCACCACCCAGTCCACTAAGGGAATCATTGGGTTAGCAAGGTGACCACTTATTTTAGACACATTCTGCTCAAGCCATACCCAAGCAAGTCAAATTCTAGTGCAAAGTATGAAGAAAATCTCAAACTAGTCTTCACGTTGATGAACAACTTTTTCCTATTTGAAATAAATACAACATTACACAAGTCCCATTGACAATGGCAGGAGGACCTCTTTATACATATCTCAGACCACCACTCATCAGCAGAACTGGGGTCATGTTAGGGTACGGCCACACGGCAAAGGTAAAATACCGAGCGGATTCTGATTAAAGAATGCGACCGGTATTTTATCATTTTTTGATCGGTTTTGGGGGACGGTTCTGTCGTCCGGTTTTCAGATTTGGCGCCCAAACCAGGGTGGGGGAGCCGCTGTGGTTTTTGATTTGTCCAAACCCAGAAAGGGAGTGTGTGCTCAATCCCCCAATTCGGGAATGAGCCCCGGGGAAGGGTTTTATTCAGGGTGGAGCGGTTGCTTCTCCCAAAACTGTTCATTAGTTCCCATACAAGGAGCGCTGTTTTTCTCCATTCGTTCTATGGGAGTTTCCCAGTACAGGGGGCTGTGTTCTCCCATTCTGTTCTATGGGAGTTCCCAGTACAGGGGGCGCTGTGTTCTCTCCATTCTTTCTATGGGAGTCCCAGTACAGGGGCGCGCGGTGTTCTCCCCATTCTGTTCTATGGGAGTTCCCAGTACAGCGGCGCGCGGTGTTCATCTGTAATGGGAACTCCCATAGAACATAGAGTTGTTACCGACTCTAAATTCTGAGCCAACAGTTTCAGGTCCCGTTCCCGAGATAGGTGCAGTTCTCAAAGATGGGACCTGCACCGACCAGACTTTGATATCCTGTCCTATCAATATGCCATTGGAGTCTCTGGTGGGAATATCCATTTAAATTAACGCTGAAAGAGCACACCAGTCCTCCTAGCACAGGCACACAGCATGTTACACGCCTATTGAGAGTAACGTTCACATTTTTATCCTTGGAGTACCGCCTTGCATGGAGTTGGCTTTACTACCGTGTTTCTCCAAAAATAAGGCCGGTCTTATATTATTTTTTTCCCACAAAAACCAGCTAGGGTTTATTATCGGGGTAGGGCTTAGATACACTGGGGATGAGGGTCCTTCACCTCCTCGGGCTGCTGTCAAGGTGAGGCAGGTTATGTGGAAAGAGCCTGGTAGCCGGTATAAGTCTGTACTTTTCCCCTCGGCTGCCTTTTTAAATTTAGGCTGCGGCTCCGGATGGAAGTAGACCCGAAAGTTCCATCGGGTGTTGTGAAGGCCATGAGTCAAATAACGCAATGCAATGGAAGTGTAGGTCGTCAGGAGGACCCCAGAATGCTCCAGTAAACGTTTTGTCAGAGCAGGACACCAGGATTTGCCACAGGTTGGGGAAGCCTTGATAAGGCAGGACACCTGGGGCTCTCACGGCTCACTTAGATTAGGAGAGTCTCAGAGGTCAGGAAAGCTCACCACTCTGGTACTTCAGGCATAGGATGCCAAGGAGGTGTCCAAGAGGAGGCAGGAGAAGTAGGCCACAACCTTGTGCTGGCTGTGTGCCGGCTCTCGAAAGTTGGTAGGGCTTATTTTTTGTAACTAGGGCTTATTTTTGAAGTAGGACTTCTATTTCAAGTCTACTCCAAAAACCCTGAAAAATCCAGTTAGGGGTTATTATCGGGGTAGAGCTTATTTTTGGAGAAACAACGGTAGCATCTCCTTTTCTGTAGCCATAGGGCTTGGGGAAGGGGGACAGTATGTTGATTTCTCTTGGGGCCCCATCTAATTAAGGGGGGGACAAGGCATGGGGAGCAAGGTTTTTCCTCTGCAAAAAACCTTTCCCTTTTTCAGGGGGGGGGGGGGGGGGGGGAGGGGGGGTTTGCTGGAACATGAGAAAATCTTCTCTAAAATGTGTCCAGAAGGTTTGGCTGTTTAGACCTTTCATCTCCAAAGGTTTTTTTATCTCGGGGACGAAGGTGTTCCCCAACGGGCAGGTGTGAAGGATTCGATGACTGTCCAACCCTCTAGAACGTGCCGAGCAGCTGTCAGCACTCGCCTATGTATTATGCAAACCGTCACATAGCCCCCGGGGGTGTTTGCGGATCAAATTTGGGCCCCGAGGGAAAATGAAAAAAATTTGGGCCACTTTTGGGGGCCCAAAAAAAGGGGAAAAAATAAGGTAACAACCCAAAAAAAATAAAATAACAAAACATAAACATACATAAAAACATTTTCAACAACACACACACTTGCTACAGTACGACCAATAATACCACCATTCATTGACCAACGAGTGGTCATGTACCAGGTCCAGATGGGTGGTCTGCAGACCATGTATGAAAATACAGCACTGATCTGGAGACTGGTTTGTTTTCATTTGTAGTGTGGATATCTTGGTCCTTCACTACTTAAGCCCATAATCGCCCCTTACAGGAAAACAAAAATACCTTCAGACGACCATCTCGAAATTCAGGTGCTAGACCAGGCACAGAGATATAAATTCAGACCCCAGACCACATCCCTTACTATGAATTCAGACCCCAGATCGGATCCCTTATAAATTCGACCCCCATCGACCCCAGGGAAATTTAGACCCAGATCGGATCCCCACTGGAAATTCAACCCCAATCGATCCCCCACATGACGACCCCGATCGGGTCCCTTTCTATGGAATTTGCCCCCCCATCGGACCCCCACTGGAAATTCGCCCCAACGGGCCCTTACTAGGGAATCAACCCCAGACGGATCCCTTTTTAGGGAATTCAACCCCCCAAACGACCCTTACTAGGGAAAAGGCCCCCCCCATCATCCCTTTCTAGAATTCAGGCCCCGATCGGGACCCCCTTAAAGGAAACAGCCCCAGACGGGCCCCTTATTTGAATTTAGCCCCAACGGACCCCTTAAGGGGAACAGACCCCAATGGGGGTCCCTTATTAGGAAATTCAACCCCCGACGACCCCACTAGGATTTAAACCCGACGGACCCTTACAGATTCGGGCCCCAATCGACCCCTACTAGTTTTTGGGGGGGCCCCAAACGGACCCTTATATGGATTCGGGGCCCCGTCGGCCCCTTATATGGGTTTTGGCCCAGACGACCCCTTATAGGAATTTGCCCAACGACCCCTTTCTAGGAATTCGGGGCCCGAACACCCCTTACTAGGGAATTCGGGCCCCAGACGGCCCCTTCTTGGATTCGGGCCCCCAACGGACCCCTTACTATGGATTCGGGCCCCAGATCGACCCCTTTCTAATTCGGCCCCCGATCGGGCCCCCCTTACAGGGTTTTGGGGCCCCCAAACGGACCCCTTACTAGGAATTCGGGCCCCAGATCGGACCCCTTACTAGGAATTCGGGCCCCAGATCGGACCCCTTACTAGGGAAACGGCCCCCAATCGACCCCTTACAAATTTGGGCCCCAATCGGACCCCCCTTTCTAGGAAAAGGGCCCCAGAATGGGCCCCTTACAAAAATTGCCCCAGCGACCCTTATTTTATTCCCCCAATCGGACCCCTTTTTCATAATTCAGCCCCAGATCGGGCCCCCCATATAAAATTTAGGCCCAATGGACCCCTTTCTTTCAGGCCCCGACGACCCCTTACTATAAATTTCACCCCCATGGGATTCCCTTTTTTTTAAATTAAATTTAGGGCCCCAATTGACCCCTTCTAGAAATTTTAGGCCCCCCCCGGTCCCTTTCTTAAATTTTTTAGGCCCCTTCGACCCCCCACAGGAATTCAGGCCCCAACACCCCTTAAAAAAATTCAGGCCCCAAAAAAAAAAAAAGGGGGGGAAAGGGGGGAAACCCCCCCCTTACTAGGAATTCAGGGCCCCAATGGACCCTTTTTCTAAATTCAGGCCCCCAAAAACCCCTTTCTAAATTCAGGGCCCCCGACGACCCCTTACTAAACAGCCCAGACCCCCTTCTAAACACCCCCCAAAAACCCCCCTTTTACAAAAGGGGTTTCAGGCCCCAGAAAGGACCCCTTCAGGAATTTCCCCCCAATCGGCCCCCCTTACGAATTCGGCCCACAGTGGACCCCTTATTTGGAATTAACCCCTTGATTATATGGTTTTTGGGCCCCAAAAATCGGCCCCTTTAGATTGGGGTTTGGGAATTACTTGGATTGGGGCCCCCCGGGCTAATTTTAATAAATTCAGACCCGACCTAGACTTACTTTCAGACCCCAGACCAGACCCTTAACTATAAATTCAAACCATGGATCAATTCTTTTTCTCTAAATTCAGACCAGTGTCGTAAAGGGGTGTTCTCACCATGCTGTTTCACAACGCCTGCTCTTCGCAACCAGTTTCAGGCTGACACGGTCTACTAGCTCTGCAATTCTTAGCTGAACCTGTTGCAGTAACATGAGCGCAGGAGTTTTGAAAACTGTAGTGTACAAAGCTACAGAGCTCTAAAGAATTTAAATCGGTCAAGAACATAGATAAACAAGCTTCTGTGCTGCTGATTGGACACAGCAGGAAAGTGATGTCACCATAACCAGACAGGCTGCTGGAGCAATGAGAGGAGATTGTATCCCCTGCTTGTGTACAAGTTTCCCTAGGTTACCGACCATCTCTCTGCTCTCTATTTCCTAAAAAAAAATCAGAAAAGCAATGTATTTGGTAATAGTCTTTACCTTTTGCCTTCATGTTTTAAAGCTAAAAATGTTGGTGAGAAAATCCCTTTAACTCTAAATTCAGACCCCCACACCAACTCCCTAACTAAAAATCCAGATACCCGACCAGACCCCTAACTCTAAACCCAGACCAGACCCCCTAATTCTAAATCCGGACCCCACACCAACCCCCTAACTATAAATTCAGACAAGTTTCCTAATTGAATTCTTGTCTCCGCACTAGAAGAGGTACCTAGCATCATCCCCAGAAAGAATATGCCAGATTTTCGGGTCGGTGCAGCGGCGCTGTGGGACGATTTTGGTGGCTTTTGGTGCGATGCAGGTGTGATAGCTGGTAGTGTCATTTCTGTGAATTTTTTTATTTTGCCCTCTTGAAAAATTAGTTTTGACTGTGTTTTTCGGGAACCCCAATAATATCATTCTGTTTGCCCCTGCCGTGGTGGTAGAAGGTTGGTAGGGTTTGGGATATTTTATATTCTGCCTGGCACCTGTGCAGGACACGTCAGAGCGGTGGAGGGGTGTGTGCATTTTATCCCGGGTGCCGGCGGTGTACGCGTTCTTAGCCTTACTTACCCCCCATAGGCCACTTTGGGGTGGACCTCATCTGTAACCATCATCCACATGGATAGACCATTGACTTCAATGAGAACTATGACCTGCTTCTGTTTCCCGGAAGCGACGCCCCGGTGGAGGTGAGCGAGTGCCGCCAGGGTCCACCACTGATTACACGTGATCACTGGGGATCTCCGCAGCACTGGAAATACAGTTCCCATAAGGAAGGGGCCTCCGAAAACTGAAAGTATCGTTGTCGGTGACCTCCACCCCTGCATTTTAGAATGGCTGCTGTGCACACGGTGTGTGGTTTAGGGATGTTTCCGTGTAGTCTTTATTTGAGGCTTACCCCACCGGTGCCAAAAATGTATGTGGCCATGACTTCAAACCGGAGCTGCCCGTCTCAGCACAGAACTGTGGCTCTGCCCGTCTCTTCCCGTCACTGTGGCCCTAACCATCTCAGTTCATCCATAGTCCCTGTTACGGCACAGTTTATCAAGCACGTGAAGGGGACATGCACATATATAATACAGCTGTAATGCAGGCTCTAGAATTCCTGATTCTTCATTAGAATGACCCCTGTGCCGTACACCACCCCCATGAGACCCTCGTAATAGATCTGTGATCACCATGAGCCTTTTAATAGATCTGTGCCCCCCCTGAGACCCTTGTAATAGATTTGTGCCCCCCATGAGACCCTCGTAATAGATCTGTGCCCTCATGAGACCCTTGTAATAGATCTGTGCCCCCCATGAGACCCTCGTAATCTTTTCCTTCCATGAGACCCTTGTAATAGATCTGTGCCCCCCATGAGACCCTTGTAATAGATCTGTGCCCTCCTGAGACCCTCGTAATAGATCTGTGCCCCTCATGAGACCCTCGTAATAGATCTGTGCCCCCCATGAGACCCTCGTAATAGATCTGTGCCCCCATGAGACCCTTGTAATAGTAATGTGCCCCCCATGAGACCCTTGTAATAGATCTGCGCCCCCCCATGAGACCCCTTGTTAATGATCTGCGCCCACCATGAGACCCTTTAAAAAGATCTTGCATCCCTTGGACTTGTAATAGTTTTTTGTTGAGGGGGGCCCCCCATGTGACCCCTGCCATATGTTGGTGTGTGTGATGGATGAGAGTCATGAATCTGTGCCCGGCAGGTCCTGCCGCCTATAGAAGTGTAGGTGATGTATGGACTTGCAGATTATGGTGCCTATAGGAAATTGCATTAACCCTGCTGTCCTTCCTTTACTTCTCAGTCCCCACCCAGTAAAACCGATAAGCGCCACTGTCCCCGAATCCACCCCAGAGAAGAAGCCGCAGCGACCGACCATCACCACCGCGCTGAACACCGGACTGGAGAAATTAAAATCTGTGACCGGGGGACAGAGCGGCACGCATAAGAAACATGAGCATCTGAAGGTGAGCACTGAGCCCTATGTGATGGGGCACTGACCCATACTGCCCCCTGCTGCTGGTGGAGGTGACCCATACTGCCCCCTGCTGCTGGTGGAGGTGACCCATACTGCCCCCCTGTTGGTGGAGGAGGTGACCATACTGCCCCCCTGTTGGTGGAGGAGGTGACCCATACTGCCCCCCTGTTGGTGGAGGAGGTGACCCATACTGCCCCCCTGTTGGTGGAGGAGGTGACCCATACTGCCCCCCTGTTGGTGGAGGAGGTGACCCATACTGCCCCCCTGTTGGTGGAGGAGGTGACCCATACTGCCCCCCGGTTGGTGGAGGAGGTGACCCATACTGCCCCCCCTGTTGGTGTAGGTGGTGACCCATACTGCCCCCTGCTGGTGTAGGTGGTGACCCATACTGCCCCCTGCTGCTGCTGGAGGTGACCCATACTGCCCCCTGCTGCTGCTGGAGGTGACCCATACTGAACCCTGCTGGTGGAGGAGGTAATTCATACTGCCCCCTGCTGGTGGAGATGGTGGACCCATACTGCCCCCCCCTGTTGGTGGAGGTGACCCATACTGCCCCCCCCCCCGGTTGGTGGGAGGTGACCCATACTGCCCCCCCCCTGTTGGTGGAGGTGACCCATACTGCCCCCCCCCCTGTTGGTGAGGTGGTGAACCATACTGCCCCCCCTGTTGGTGGAGGTGACCCATACTGCCCCCCCCTGTTGGTGGAGGTGGTGAACCATACTGCCCCCCCTGTTGGTGGAGGTGGTGAACCATACTGCCCCCTGCTGGTGTAGGAGGTGACCCATACTGCCCCCTGCTGCTGCTGGAGGTGACCCATACTGCCCCCTTCTGGTGGAGGTGAGCAGTGATCCATAATGCCCCCTGCTGGTGGAGGTGAGCGGTGACCCATACTGCCCCCTGCTGGTGGAGGTGAGCGGTGACCCATACTGCCCCCTGCTGGTGGAGGTGAGCGGTGACCCATACTGCCCCCTGCTGGTGGAGGTGAGCGGTGACCCATACTGCCCCCTGCTGGTGGAGGTGAGCGGTGACCCATACTGCCCCCCTGCTGGTGGAGGTGAGCGGTGATCCATAATGCCCCCTGCTACTGGAGGAGGTGACCCATACTGCCCCTTGCTGCTGGAGGTGAGCACTAACCCATACTTCCCCTGCCAGTCCATCAAAGCCAGCACCTCTGGTGGTCATGGGAGGGTGGCCACTCCAGTCCATGAGAACCGGCTCCTCCGAAGGTCATGGGAGGAGGGCCACTCCAGTCCATCAGAGCCAGCTCCTCTGTGGGTCGTGACAAGGGGACCCCTCTGATGTCTATATGGATAGGAGGTTCCCTTATGATACAGCCCCCATTAAAACCTGCAAATGCTTCACCCCTCTATTTGTCCATAGCGGTTGCATAGATGCTTGCACCCATAGCATCGGGTTATGTTACTGTAAGAATTTTTCGCAATGCAGCACCCTTTTCTCCAAAGTTATGAGAATGTAATGTCCCACCATTGACCAGGGAAGATTTGGGGCCCGCTGTGGTCTCACTCCACCCAATTTCTGGCACGTTCCTTGTCTTCCAGTGTTGCAGTATTACATACCCCATCCCCCTACTGGGTACATTCATTGCTCGTTCATGGGTGATGCAGGGTGGTAATCCGGGCAGCGTTATCGGAGGTTTCCCCTGGATAATCCCATTTTTTTTTGCTGTCTTCTCCTCAGGATCTTGGATTACCAGACCACGCGGCCAAGTATTACCACCTTACCCATGATGAGCTGATCCAGATGCTGCTCCAACGCGAGGCCGAGCTGTCCAGCAAGGAGAGCCACGTCCAGGAGTTAGAAGACTACATCGATAAGCTTCTGGTGCGGATAATGGACCAGGCACCTGCTCTGCTTCAGGCTCCTCTGGAGACCAACAAGTAGAGCCCGGACGCCATGACTTTGTGGAGACCAAGTCTAGGACACCTTCCATAAATCCTGTGTACAGATCAGAGAGATGGCTCCATAGTCTTGGCATGAACCCTACATACGTCTCCATGTACCCTACCTAGTCCAATATCTTCTAAAAGCTGGTCGGTAGACGCCGGACGTCTTCTGAAAATGACGGTTGAGGCTTCAGGGAATGAATCTCCATCCAGACCTTCAGTTTAGCAGCGGGTACAATATACCGCCAGGCGCGTCCTTCTCCACCACACTGTCGTCAAGAACCCAAAGACGATGGAGGCTCTGGTCGTGAAGGCGACGTCACACTGCGATCCATGGCTCGCTTCGCTGTTCCTCTCGTCACAAGATCATCCGTCGTGTTCGCAGAAACTTTCTCAAGTGTGACGTAGTTGTCTGGGATCCAGTCCAGGGAGTTGACAGTACAACAAGTATGAAGAGTGTCAACACTTCTCACAGTTTTCTCTGTTACTCGGATAAATATTCTGTTCTGTAGTAAATAGCAGAGTTGTCATTCAAGAAACGTGACGAGACAATGGGCAGCCATCTTGGATGACTCCGTAGGTTTAGCTACCGTAGATTGCGATACGTGTGCAGCAGCAGCAACCTCATTGCATCGTCTTGCAAACTCTTTTGCGCCATCTTGCAACCCCATTGCGTCATCTTGCAACGTTTATATAGTCCCTTACTACAGCTTCATCTATCACTATGTTCATGTGCCCGGCTCGTTGACCTTCGCACTAGTTGCTTGTGTATAGAGGGCGAGTCGTCTGGGCTATAGGATCTTGGAAACTACTGATACTCAGAAAATAGTCTTGCAAAGCAGAGCGTCGCCCGCCTCTCGCCTCCACCATCCCCAGATCCCAAAACGAAGGTGTCACATGTTTAGACGTATAGAACGTGAACACAAAGCTTCTCCCAAGCCTGAAGGAACCGGCTCAAAATCCACCTAATCACTGGGTAGACCAAGAGAAGTTTGAGGTGTTCCCACTATAGACATTGATATTCCTTTATTTTTTGGACCTGCTCCTATCTTGGGGAGGGCCCCTGAAAGTGTCGGCTTAGAATGGAGATCACGCTTGAACCTGACTCGCCGTTCTGTGGGAGTTCTGAGTATGGCCCAACATACCGCTCCTCTGTACTGGGAACTTCTATGGAATAGAGCGGAAAGTCAACCATCTCTGTCCTCTGAGCCGACACTTTCGGGGACCAGCTTCTGATATAGGTGCAGGTCCCAGAGGAGGTACCCACATCTATCAGACTATGAGGAAGTCATGAACAGATCAGGGCCCAGGAGCCTCCTACCACAGCCCAGGAGATAGTCCTTCTACTTCTCTGTTCATATCTCTATACAGTACATACCTGTATTCCTCAAAGGAGGATAGAAAGGGGAACAGCTCTCCTTGAGGCGAGGGGGGCACCAAATGGGGTGTTGAGTTTGAGTGGGCGTTTTTGCGCTACTAAGCAGATGCAGATCGCAAGGCATTATGGGAAAGGAGCAGAGAAGCTCAAGCGCCCTCTGCTGGATATAACAAATCCTCAATTTGCTTTTGGCCCACTGGGTCTTGAGAAAGCACAAGGGATATTTAGCCAAGCCACACCATTTAGTGCTCTCCTCGCCTCAACGAGAGATGTTCCCCTTTCTGAGGTACTCATTGCCTCCCACACAGCCAGCCAGTATCGCTCTGCTCTGCACTGATGAGGGACAAACATCCCGAAAAACAGCTGTATGCAGATGAGAGATACTGGCTTGGCTAAATATCCCTTTTTGCTTTCTCAAGACCCAGTGGGTCAAAAGCAAATTGAGGATTTGTTACATCCAACAGAGGGTTCTTGAGCTTCTCAACTCCTTTCCCATAATGTCTTACGATATCAAAGGAGGATAAAAACTGTCCCTAAAAATTACCTTATGCTCCGCCCTCTGTACCACAAGCAGGGTAATGGCACTGTTAAGGGTGGCCCCCACACCGTACAATAGAAAAATACTAAATCCAGTACTCCCAAAGGGTGTAATAGGGTCCTGTCTGTTTTAGCTTCAGATGTGGGGCCGCCCTTATCGGGACAATTACCCTGCTTGTGGTAAGTAGGGTCCGTTTTTATCTTTTATAAAATACAGGTGTGTACGGACACCCTGAAGTAGGAGAGCGTGGGTCTTGTATGACTACAGGACCACGGCAGGAGGCTCTTAGACCCTAATTCTGTGTCCTATTAATCTGTATGATACCGATTTGTACCTGGTCTTGCTTGTGTTTACTGGTGGTAACCAGTGTATTATAGACACCGCACATCCAATTCCTCATAGGGATTCTCCATTTTAGAAAACTTATTTTCATATTTCCTATTCTAAAATTTTAAGATTCTAGAGAAGGGTCGCCTATTAAGGGTCCTCAACTTTTGGGCAGATTGGACAGTGGTTATAAAGACCACTTCCCGCTCTGGAGGACCCGTCCTGTCCAACATTACACAGACATGTCATTGATGAGAGTGGCCGCTGTGTAGTGCCGAACTTGTAAAATTGTACACCTGCTACCAGATATCCTTACAAATTACAGCTTATTGATTGGGCTCCCGGGGTGAGGGGGAGAAACTTTGTGACCAACTCATTGTCAAAGAAACTGCCTAAGAAGTCCAAAGGGAGACCCCTTAATGAAATGTTCTGCGGCATCTTCAAGGCACGAGTGACCCAGTTGTATGTGGAAAGGGGGCATTATGATGTAGAGTTGTAGGTGGCCTCAGGATGCATTACAATAAAGCTTATTGGTAATGGGGGAGAGGAGCTTTACCCCAAAGCCAATAATGTGTTCCCCTGGTGTCAATACTCTGAATTGTAGCGCCACATCTACAAATAATCTGAGGCCCTTTTGCAGATACTGCGTTATATCCTGTCCGGTCACATCCAGAGCTGCATTCACTGTTCTGCTAGTGCCCTGCTGGCTCTCAGGCTACAGGACCCTACAGCTCCCTACTGCCTCCTGCTAGTCAGGTGTCTATGCATGCTTTGCTGTGGTGCTTTATGTGAGACATAGTAATCATACAGGTAGCAAAAAATGTTAAAAAAACACAAGCGGCTGCCAGCAGAATTGTGAATGCAGCTCTGGATGTGATTTGGAGTGTAAGACTTGATGCAGCTCAAGACCGGTGCAGGTAAAGCCAGTGGTTTACAGGACACTGAACAATGCTTGAAATTGGGGATGGGACGGAGAGGAGTCTAGACAGGTGCTGTTAACAGCGTGACCCTGATTTCTTGCAGAGATGTGTAGAGGAGTATACAAACACGTCCTGTCCTACTCTGATATATTTGTATTACACTGCCACTTAACTTAAAGGTGGCTTCTCTGTTCTTGATGATTTTTTCTTGCCTTCAGGTTGTACATCTTTAATGTTTCAGATGTTTACGGTGTTTGTATCAGGTTCTGCTTGGCAATAAATTGCAAGTTTTGTTCCACAGTTGAGGTTGGGCTGGTTACTCAAGGCTTTGAACCACCATCGCTGTAGATTCTGTTCTCAAATGGTTTCCATTAGTTCTACGTGATTGGAGACATCTAATATGTAGGGTTGTTGAGGTTGGGCTGGTTACTCAAGGCTTTGAACACATCACTGTAATTTGTTCTCAATGTTTCATTAGCCTAGTGATTTGAGCACTAATATGTAGGGTTGTTGAGTTGGGCTGTTACTCAGGCTTTGAACCACATCGTGTAGTTGTTTCTCGAAATTCATTAGTTCTACGTGATTGGAGACATAAACAGCAAACTACCAGTAGAATAAATGCCGAGGGGTGTAGATACTTTTAAAATATAACTGTTAATAATGTTCTAGTAAAAGACAATCAATCACTTACAAAGCGGGGAGTTCGCCCCGAAAAGAGCGGCCCCGCACCGGAACGACCTACCTACGTCCTACAAATAGTATCCTAGATCCTAAAACATATAAGAAGGGACATACCAACATAAGACAAAGACATTACTGAAAATACAAACAAATGGGTGGCCAATATAAACACACTAACAATTACAATACACCAATTACAATAAACATACACCGACCCTACTGACAATACAGACATAAAAATCCGACGCGTTTCTCCCACCAGTCATGTGGGTTCGTCAGGGAGCACAATGGTACGTCAACCCAAAAAAATACATGTATATTAATTAAAGGCTTAGGTCCCTTCAAGTAGCCATCATCCTACCCAATATCTTCATCACAGGATCCTGGTACCTGTATCTACGTTTTGAATTGGAGTCTTATCTTGAAGGGACGTAAGCCTTTAATCAATATATATGTATTTTTTGGGTTGCCATACCATTGTGCTCCCTGACGAACCCACATGACTGGTGGGAGAAACGCGTCGGACTTTTGTGTCTGTATTGTCAGTAGGGTCGGTGTATGTTTATTGTAATTGGTGTATTGTAATTGTTATTGTGTTTATTATTGGCCACCCATTTGTTTGTATTTATTTTCAGTAATGTCTTTGTCTTATGTTGGTATGTCCCTTCTTATATGTTTTAGGATATAGGAGACTATTTGTAGGACGTAGGTAGGGCGTTCCGGTGCGGGGCGAACTCCCCGCTTTTGTAAGTGATTGATTGTCTTTTACTAGAACATTATTAAAAGTTATATTTTAAAAGTATCTACACCACTAGGCATTTATCCTTCTGGTAGTTTGTTGTTTTTGATTGGTATTTAATGCTGGGTATCTATATTGAGGGACTTCTCCTCTCCTATATCTCTTTAGGAGTTTGTAGTTTGTTACTGTGATAGGAGACATCTAATATGTAGGGTTGTTGAGGTTGGGCTGGTTACTCAAGGCTTTGAACCACTGCTTCCCCACCAGCCAAGTCTAGATGAATGTGATTCTTACCTCTCTGAACATATCCAGACTTTAGTTCAAGAAGATAAGAGCTTTCACGGTTGACTAGGTTTTTGATGGTTAAAGAAATCTATTGGTGCGTCCTTCTTAGATGGCCCTTACTTATGGTACTGGAGAATGCCAGTCTACTAAGGACGGGTTATGTTCATCAGTTCAGTCCAACCATAACCTTAAGAAATCCACCATTTGTTTTTTGCATGGAAATGAAAACCCATGCCAAGAAGAGTTTTTCCAAAATCCAGTAGTTGACTGTAGACCACTGTCCCTTGTGTTTAGGATGATGATGAAGATGGTGATGTCCACTCAGAAGTCACTATTTGTGGAGTATCTTCACAGCCATGTTGTGGCCCTGCCTTGAGGTGCTCTTACCCTAATCATATCATCCTTATGATAATCTGGTTCCTCTTGACATTTAACAGTGAATGCTTGTAATGTATGGCACCACCATTGCTTTAGATAGTGTTTCTTGATTGTTTCAAGGAAATTTCATGATTGGAGACCTCTAATATGTAGGGTTGTTGCATTCGGGCTGGTGGCACAAGACTTTCAACTACCATCGCTTTAGATTCTGGTCTCGAATCGTTTCCAGTAACTCTTCATGATTGGAGACCTCTGATATGTAAGGTTGTTGAGGTTGGCTGGTTACTCAATGAACCACCGCTCCTCTCCGAGCGGAGTCTGGATGAATATGATTGTTGCCTCTACAAACTTCTATGGACTTTATTACAATAGGAAAAGAAGAGCTTTAATTGGGTGACTTGGTTTTTGATGGTTGTTGGAATCCCTTGGGGCCGCCTTCTTCTCAGATGGCCTTTATTTCTGATACTCAAGAATACTAAGGACTGGTGATCATCAGTACAGTCCAACTGTAACCTTAAGTTGTCCACCATCTGCCTTTTGGATCTCTGTATTGTAGCAATGGGCGCTGTTGGAGTTTATCTTCATGGCTTCTTTTGAGATCTATGCATAGGAAACCTTAGCAAAACATAGAGTGTTAATTTGTTGTGGATCGCTTGGAAGAGTGCATCATGTTTAATGATGTCCAGAGTAGGTAAGGAATTGAGTCAGGCATACAGAAATGCTGGCTCATGCCATAAGGCTCGTATTAAAGAAAGACAGGGCAATTGTGGATATGGTCTACGTGAAAGTATTCTCGGTGGCCCTAAATCAGCCAAGTGGTGTTGGATAGATATCTGGTAGACAGAAGTCATCATGGGCTCCTTGTCTCTCTATACAAGCATAGTCGAGGTGTTATTCGGGGCAGCATAGACTTCCTGTTATATCAACCATACTGTAGCATTGCAGCTTGCTTCCATATTCCTCTTTATGCATGGTAACTAGTATGGATTTCACCATCATAGTAATATTATAACCATTGCCTTTTAAGCCAGGATGTCAGAATGTAGAAGAGCGAGTTGTACAAGAAGCTTTTTTCCAAGCCTCAGGGCCATGAATATTATTATGTACGTCTGTTCTCAGGACATGTGTGAACGTAGTCTTCTGTCCTGCCCAATTGTAGAATTTTTGCTAAATTGACTCCTAATGGAGCAATGCGGAACCCAGATTAAGGAGGTTGGCCTCAAAGGGCACAGAGTTATGGAGATCATCCATGGGAGGATCTGAGGAGTCCTGCAGACTGTGGTGAGGACTGGCCTGGTGGACTCCTGCCGAGCTCCTTCACCTTGTGTCTCCTGACAATCCAGCTTTGAACTAAACAGCAGTTTAGGAGAGACTGGTTGCTATGTAGACGCTGCCTGACTACTGCAGCCACTTTCATGTGGTTGTCAGGCTATATGTCTATATTGGTCTCGGATTAGTCAAGTCTTCTGCTCAATGTCAAGCTATGTCTAGGATGTGGACACAGAAGGGTCACGGGGCTTGGTCGATCATCCCAGGCTTTATTTATCTCCACATTAAGGAACCTCCTTGGGGTTGTCTCACCATAGTCATAATTGGCTTAACAATAGGAAAGGCCATCAATGTCTTGTAGATGTGTCGGGAATGAGCCACAATTGCTCAGTTTTGATGGGAGAGGTGGTTGCGACTCCACCGTTGAAAGCAATAGAAGTTCCCAATGAAGCCAATGTGAGAGTCCCGACCAAGTTCAGAATGGAGAGATTTCCAGACTTGTTTTTGAGAGAGATTTAGGGTCCAGAGGTGGGACCCGCACTTATTAGACATTGATAGTGTATCCCATCGATGTTCCATCAATGTCTATTGTGGAAGACCCCTTGAGGTCCAGACAAAGCCAGGTACGTGTTATGCTGGCGTTGTCTGGTTGTAAGAGGCGGCCAATCCGGTTATAACATGACGTCCTCCTATCCAGTATGACGCTCTTCACCAATGCACTGTTGAGATGGGGGGGTGATCCGACACAAGGTTATTAAATAAAAACTGCAAAAAAACACTATATCTGAACGCGCACCAACACGACAATGGTTTCTTATGTGCTATTTCTGTTTTTATTAATGGAGTCGACTATGGACGGAGTCCGTCACGTTCTCGAGTCCAAGTATATATATTGCTCTACCAAATATGTATAGCTATATTTTCTAAGTGTTGCTTATGTTGAAGAATGTCCATGAACGGTTACTATGTTTTTAAGCACTTCAATAAAAAGTCAATGAACTTCCCTCTCTGTGCTGTTAGTTATTATGAGGCTAATTATAGGGGGGGCACTGGATATACGAAAAGGGGTGCAGAACAGAAGACAAAAACCAGAGCAACTAAAGGGGAGACTGGCACCGAGCGAGAGCGAACCCTGCCCGCGAGGGCTCATAATCAGCAGGAGACGGAGGAGAGGACACATCCTCAAGTCACAGCAGAAACCTCTGGAGATGTGACCAGGAGCAGCGATTCTTCTGGCTCTCCTGTAGCAATGGTAAACCTCAGACTACTCTTATATCTGATTAGTTATTGCAGTATGTTGATCTTGTGTGCATGGATTATTAGGGTTTGGAAGATATAGTAGTATTGATGAAATTCTGAGTAGATGTGTGATACAGAGTATGTAGGAAAGGTGTATACTTTTTGACCGTAGTGAAATAAGTTTGTTCTTGTTAAGGGGATGGTGCATTAACCTCCCACTGATACATAAGAAACTTATTGAGAGTTCTGGAGAACTTGAAGGGGTTTTGCCAAGAAGTGAGTTCCTCACCTAAGAGGCTGCCACTGTCCTCTTCAGTCTTGAAAAAAGGGGCATTTTGTTCCGGTGTTAAGAAAAAAAAAAAAAAAAAAAAACAAGCAAGTGTCTCCTCCGTGATGTTTCATAGTTTGTAAGGCCGAAAAAAGATAAGACGTCCATCCAGTTCAGCTAGTTGTGCTAAGGTGTTGATCCAATCATCGCTCCACCTCCCATGCACGCTCCCCAGGCTGATATTCAGTCTCTGTAGTTGAGCAAACCTGTTCTTTGGCTAAACCACAGAGGATAACTGTATTGTGCACAAGCTCTACAGGTTTTGTGTTCTCCCTCTTATCTGCTCAGGAGAAAAGATGAGTTCTACAAGGGCCGCGATATGTGGGACGGTCCAAGAGAAAGCTTGTCATCAGTCGCAAATGTCAGTACACCCTTCAGCCAGGTTCATACAAGGTTTCCCAAGAAGAGGAGACCTTCACAGAAAAACGGTTTCTATTTTATTCAATCCAGTGCACAAAAAGAATCAAATCGGCTGCACTGTGTGAATTTGGCCACAGAATCCTCGGCTCGAATCAAAAGCCAGTAGTGGCTTCAAACAAAGAATAGGAAATACAGTCGAGTCCACTTATTATGACCACATCCTACGTAATGAAGGAAGTCCTGTGTGGTGTGCTGGCTTGGTGGGTATAGAAAGTCTAGATAAACTGCACACACATCCCCTGCTTGCCGTCATGGGTAAAACGGTGATTTATCAGAATTGCAATAATAAGGCTGGCCCATCAAGATCATCATGGACAAACATGAGTATGTGACCTTATGACTCTCCCAAGCGATGGCCGGAAAGCGAAGTATCGGATAGTTGAATTTGGAGACTGGCATAGGGGAGCGCTATGTTCTCCATTCTGTTCTATGGGAGTTCCCTGTACAGGGGAGCGCTGTGTTCTCTCCATTCTGTTGTATGGGAGTTCCCAGTACAGGGGAGCGCTGTGTTCTATCCATTCTGCTCTATGGAAGTTCCCAGTACAGGGGAGCGCTGTGTTCTGAATTCTGTTCTATGGGAGTTCCCAGTACAGGGGAGCGCTGTGTTCTCCATTCTGTTCTATGGGAGTTCCCAGTACAGGGGAGCACTGTGTTCTATCCATTCTGCTCTATGGAAGTTCCCAGTACAGGGTAGCGCTGTGTTCTCCATTCTGTTCTATGGGAGTTCCCAGTACAGGGGAGCGCTGTGTTCTCATTCTTGCTCTATGGGAGTTCCCAGTACAGGGGAGCGCTGTGTTCTCATTCTGTTCTATGGGAGTTCCAGTACAGGGAGTGCTATGTTCTCCATTCTGTTCTATGGGAGTTCCCAGTACAGGGGGAGCCCAGTGTTCTCCATTCTGTTCTATGGGAGTTCCCAGTACAGGGGAGAGCTGTGTTCTCCATTCTGTTGTATGGGAGTTCCCAGTAAAGGGGAGCGCTGTGTTCTATCCATTCTGCTCTACTGAAGTTCCCAGTACAGGGGAGCGCTGTGTTCTCTCCATTCTGTTCTATGGGAGTTCCCAGTACAGGGGAGCGCTGTGTTCTCCATTCTGATCTATGGGAGTTCCCAGTACAGGGGAGCGCTGTGTTCTCTGCATTCTGTTCTATGGGAGTTCCCAGTACAGGGAAGCTCCGTGTTATCCATTCTGTTCTATGGGAGTTCCCAGTACAGGGGAGCGCTGTGTTCTCCATTCTGTTCTATGGGAGTTCCCAGGACAGGGGAGCCCGGTGTTCTCCATTCTGTTCTATGGGAGTTCCCAGTACAGGGGAGCCCAGTGTTCTCCATTCTGTTCTATGGGAGTTCCCAGTACAGGGGAGCCCCGTGTTCTCCATTCTGTTCTATGGGAGTTCCCAGTATAGGGGAGCGGCGGAATCTTCAGCTGTACTCAGAACTCCCATAGAACAGAAATGAGAGTCATGTGACTGGCTCTCCTTTCTCATCCGACCCTATCGGGGCCACATTTCGAAGACAAGTGCATGTCCCAGAGTTGGGGCTCACACATATCAGACTTCTCTTGTTATCTTATCAATATCCAATCAAAGTCTATGGTTAGAACACCCCTTTAAGTTGCCCTATATATCCAATATTAAGTTACCCAAAATCAGTGGGACTGATCAACTATCCGATGTTTATGGTGGCCTCCGACTATCTCCTGGCGTATATGCTGGCCTCCGACTATCTCCTGGCGTATATGCTGGCCTCCGACTATCTCCTGGCGTATATGCTGGCCTCCTACTAACTCCTGGCGTATATGCTGGCCTCCGACTATCTCCTGGCGTATATGCTGGCCTCCGACTATCTCCAGGCGTGTATTCTGGCCTCCTGTCGATCTCCTGAAGTGTATGTTTGCCTCCTGACGATCTCCTGACGTGTATGTTGTCCTCCTGACGATCCCATGACTTGTATGATGGCCTCCGACTATCCTCTGACGTGTATGATGGCCTCCGACTATCCTCTGACGTGTATGATGGCCTCCGACTATCCTCTGACGTGTATGATGGCCTCCGACTATCCTCTGACGTGTATGGTGGCCTCTCGACTATCTCCTGACGTGTATGGTGGCCTCCTGACGATCTCCTGACGTATATGGTGGCCTCCTGACGATCTCATGACATGTATGATGGCTCTCCGACTATCCTCTGACGTGTATGTTGCCCTCCGACTATCCTCTGACGTGTATGGTGGCTCCGACTATCCTCTGACGTGTATGGTGGCCTCCGACTATCCTCTGACGTGTATGGTGGCCTCCGACTATCCTCTGACGTGTATGGTGGCCTCTCGACTATCTCCTGACATGTATGGTGGCCTCTCGACTATCTCCTGACGTGTATGGTGGCCTCTCGACTATCTCCTGACGTGTATGGTGGCCTCTCGACTATCCCCTGACATGTATGGTGGTCTCCGACTATCCCCTGACGTGTATGGTGGTCCCCGACTATCCGCTGACGTGTATGGTGGTCTCAGACTATCCCCTGACGTGTATGGTGGCCTCCGACTATCTCCTGATGTGTATGGTGGCCACTCGACTATCCCCTGACGTGTATGGTGGCCTCTGACTATCTCCTGCGTGTATGGTGGCTCCTGACTATCTCCTGACGTGTATGGTGGCCTCCCGACTATCTCCTGACGTGTATGGTGGCCTCCCGACTATCTCCTGACGTGTATGGTGGCCTCCCGACTATCTCCTGACGTGTATGGTGGCCTCCTGACTATCTCCTGACGTGTATGGTGGCCTCCTGACTATCTCCTGACGTGTTTGGTGGCCTCCTATCCCCTGACATGTATGGTGGTCTCCGACTATCCCCTGACATGTATGGTGGTCTCCGACTTCCCTGACATGTATGGTGGCCTCCCGACTATCTCCTGAGTGTTATGGTGGCCTCCGACTATCCCCTGACGTGTATGGTGGCCTCCTGACTATCTCCTGACGTGTATGGTGGCCTCCTATCCCCTGACATGTATGGTGGTCTCCGACTATCCCCTGACATGTAGGTGGCCTCCCGACTATCCCCTGACATGTATGGTGGCCTCCCGACTATCTCCTGACGTGTATGGTGGCCTCTGACGTGTTTGGTGGCCTCCCGCCTATCCCCTGACATGCATGGTGGCCTCCTGACTATCTCCTGACATGTATGGTGGCCTCCTATCCCCTGACATGTATGGTGGTCTCAGACTATCCCCTGACGTGTATGGTGGCCTCCCGACTATCTCCTGACGTGTATGGCGGCCTCTGACGTGTATGGTGGTCTCAGACTATACCCTGACGTGTATGGTGGCCTCCCGACTATCTCCTGACATGTATGGTGGCCTCTGACGTGTATGGTGGTCTCCGACTATCCTCTGACGTGTATGGTGGCCTCTCGACTATCTCCTGACGTGTATGGTGGCCTCCCGATTATTCCCTGACATGAATGGTGGCCTCTCAACTATCCCCTGACATGTACGGTGGCCTCTCGACTATCTCCTGACGTGTATGGTGGCCTCACGATCTCCTGACGTGTACGGTGGCTCCAACCAACTCCTGACGTGTCCCAGTGGCGACGACTGTCTCTGGTGGCCTCCGGGACTATCACTGACATGTTTGGTGGCCTTCGACTGTCTCCTGATGTGTATGGTGGTCTCTCGACTATCCTCTGATGTGTATGGTGGTCTCTCGACTATCCTCTGATGTGTATGGTGGCCTTCGACTATCTCCTGACATGTTTGGTGGCCTCTCGACTATCCTCTGATGTGTATGGTGGCCTCTCAACTATCTCCTGACATGTTTGGTGGCCCCCGACTATCCGCTAACGTGTATGGTGGCCTCCCGATTATTCCCTGACATGTACGGTGGCCTCTCGACTATCTCCTGACGTGTATGGTGGCCTCCAACTATCCGCTGATGTGTATGGTGGCCCCACGACTCTCTCCTGACGTGTACGGTGGCCTCCAACCATCTCCTGACGTGTACAGTGGCCACCGACTGTCTCAGGTGGACTCCCGACTATCACCTGACATGTTAGGTGGCCTTCGACTGTCTCCTGATGTGTATGGTGGCCTCTCGACTATTCTCTGATGTGTATGGTGGCCTCTCGACTATCTCCTGACATGTTTGGTGGCCTCCGACCATCTCCTAACGTGTACAGTGGCCACCGACTGTCTCCTGACGTGTATGAAGCAAGCGCGCATGTGAACACGGCAAAAATTACTAAAAACCTCCAAAAACATTGAGGAACATAATTGCTCTCTGAACCACTTTTATTGACGGCTTTGCTCACCCATCATCGGAGCCCCCCAATATCTGGGCATCCGTGCTGCTCCGCACACTCATGTTGACACAGTAATCTTACCCCCTCCCCACAGCTCGGACCACCGCATCACAAGTACAGGAACTCTGACCTCAATCTTCACAAAAATGTGGAGCAGCTTGAGCTTTTGGAAAGTCTATGAAAACGGATGCTCTGCTAAATAAACTAGCTGATTGTGCTGCTTATCTGCCGCAGCTGCCGCCCCATCGCCCCCTAATTATGAGGCATAAAATGGAGTAATGTTAGATGTAATAACACACGGCTCCGCGCGCAGCTGTTCCCCGACGTCTCGTTTTGGGTTGTGTTCTGTGGAGACCTCGGACATTCCGATATTATGAAAGTTCCATCAAGTTGTGTCTTGTTTTCTTAGTGTGAGAAGAGCATCTTAGCCCCAATTACCCGTCATAGATGGTAATCCGCCCCGATAGGGGTCACGGAGGAGCGGTCGTTAGGAAGGTAAACATGTTATGGTATTAGATTGTCTTATGGCTTATTACCTGACACCCAAGAAGAGGAGCCCGAAACTGGAAGATAAGAAACTTCATAATTCTTCAGACAACTCCAAGGCCCTCTGCCCGTTTACTCAGCTGTCACCCAAAATCAGACAATTGTATTATGTCCAGTAGGTTCATAGGGTGTTCCTACCATAGAATGTTATGACACATTAGTAGGACATACAGTGGGTTGCAAAACTCTTCCTGCTCCTTGAACTTTTCCAAATTTTTAAACATTGCAGCCACAAACTTAGATGTATTTTATTGATATTTTATGGGATGGAGCAACATAAAGTAGCAAGTAGACGTGAAATGCTAAGAAAATACGTGATTTTCCAAATTTTTGCAACCTAAAAAACTGAAAAGTGTGGTGTGTATATGTATTCACACCCCATTACTCTGGTACCCCTAAAAAATGTCTACTGCCTTTAAAAGTCACTTCAATAGAGGATATATGTGTAATCTATTTTTAGTATAAATACAGTTATTTTGTGAAGATAACAGAGGTTTGTTAGAGAACATTAATGAAATGAAAAACAAGGAGCACAGCAGACAAGTCATGGGATAAAGTTGTGGCAAAGTGTATCGCAGGGTTAGGTTTTATAAAACTAGCTCAAGCTCTGAACATCTCGGGGAGCACTGTTCAATCCATCATCCATAAATTGAAGGAGTATGGCACAGCTGCTAGCCTACCAAGACATGGCCGTCCACCTAAAATGAGAGCCCAGACAAGGAGAGTGCTAATTTAATAAATGTGCACAGAAGATCAAGGTCTATTCACCAATACATGTTTATAGGGTGTTCCCACCACAGAATGTTATGGCAAATTAGTAGGACATACAGTGGGTTGCAAAACTCTTCCAAATTTTTAAACATTGCAGCCACAAACTTAAATGTGTTTTATTGATATCTTATGCGATGGAGCAACACAAAGCAGCAAGTACATGTGAAATGCAAAGAACATACGTGATTTTCCAAAGTTTTGCAACTTAAAAAACTGAAAAGTGGGGTGTTTATATGTACTGACACCCCTGTACTCTGATACCCCTAAATAATGTCTATTGCCTTTAGAAGTCACTTAAATAGAGGATATATGTGTGTAACATATTTTAGTATAATTAAAGTTGTTTTGTGAAGATAACAGAGGTTTGTTAGAGAACAATAATGAAATGAAAACCAAGGAACACACCAGACAGCTCATGGGATAAAGTTGTGGCAAAGTGTATTGCAGGGTTACCTTTTATAAAACTAGCTCAAGCTCTGAACATCTTACAGGGCACTGCTCAATCCAACATCCATAAATTGAAGGAGTATGGCACAGCTGTTAACCTACCAAGACATGAGCGTCCACCTAAAATGAAAGCCCAGACAAGGAGAGCACAAATTTAATAAATATGCACAGTAGATCAAGGTCTATTCACCAATACAGGTATATAGGGTGTTCCCACCACAGAATGTTATGGCACATTAGTAGGACATACAGTGGGTTGCAAAACTCTTCCTGCTCCTTGAACTTTTCCTCATTTTTAATCATTGCAGCCACAAACTTAAATGTATTTTATTAATATTTTATGTGATGGAACAACACAAAGTAGCAAGTACATGAGAAATGTAAAGAACATACGTGATTTTCCAAATTTTTGTAACTTAAAGAACTGAAAAGTGTGGCATGCATATGTATTCACCCCCCTGTACTCTGGTACCCTTAAATAATATATATTATCTTTACAAGTCACCTAAATAAAGGGTATATGTGTGTAATCTATTTTTAGTATAGCTACAGCTGTTTTGTGAAGGCATCAGAGGTTTGTTAGAGAACATTAATGAACAAACAGCATGAAGGAAAAAAAACAAGGAGCACAGCAGACCGCTCAGGGATAAAGTTGTGGCAAAGTGTATTGCAAGGTTAGTTTTTATAAAACTAACTCATGCTCTGAACATCTTACAGGGCACTGCTCAATCCATCATCTATAAATGAAAGAAGTATGACACAACTGCTAACCTACCAAGACATGGCCTTACACCTAAAATGAGAGCCCAGACAAGGAGAGCGCTAATTTAATAAATTTGCACAGTACATCAAGGTCTATTCACCAACAGCCTCTTTAGATTTCTACAAATGGAGGACAGTGCTGGACTTCTCGTGTTAGTAAGATGCATAAAAGACCATTTATTAAAACATAAAGGAAGACGCGTTTTGTGTGTTAATGCACTAAATCAAGTTCCATGGTATGATGAAGTGTATTAACGCACGAAACGCGTCTTCCTTTATGTTTTCATAAAAGATCTTTTATGCATCTTACTAATACGAGAAGCCCAACGCTGTGCTTATAGAAATCTGAAGAGGCTGTTGGTGAATAGACCTTGTTCTACTGTGCAATTCATCGGCTACCTCCCGGCTGGGAGAAGGCATCTACAGAACCCACTGCAGTGGCCTTCAAACGCACACCATCCGGTTCTTCATTGACTGAAGCCCTAGGGAGTGTTGTTCTGGGCTCTCCAAAGATCTTGTCTACTTCTCCTGTGGTGATCATCTGCTATATGTCCATGTGTTTGTTGCCACCAATCTATGGCCCCAGCAATGATCACGGCATACATGGCCTGAGTCTCCTGAGGTCACTGACAAGCTGCTGTGGCCGTATAGGGATACAGGTCCCCGGGAAAGGGGAAAAGAGTGAACCGGTTTTCCCCAGGCTTCGATGCTGGAGTGGTGAGCGCCATTTTGCAGCTCTGTGGCAGCTCCTTCATCCAAGCTTCAAAGCAGAGGTCTACCTGCATAGCTCTCTGCCTCCCTTATTGATGGCACAAAACGTGTTTTTGCTAGTTGCATTCTGGTAAGTTTAGCCTTTAGTTTAAGCGCATAAAGCCAAACACACCCTCTTTTAGTTTCTCTTGCTCTTTTAGCTCTCGACCCTGCAAACTTGTCACACGGGTGCAAAGAGATCCAAAAACCGTACAACAGATGAAGTCCAGAAAGACTTCAGAAAACATAGCAGTGCAGGTGGCCATTGGCTTTCCAGGTGTCTAGATTATGTCCCACTGGATGTTCTGGAGGAATCCCGGGTGTATTACAAGTCTCTATGATATCCACAGAAGCCGGCCAGCCTCTGATTTCCTTCGCCCTGATGCCTACCAACTAAGGACTGTTTGCATCGAACTGGGACTTTCTAGACTTGTAGAAACCCTTCCCATCAGTAGAAGATGATCCCATTTATAGTTCCTGTGCACTTTTATCCAAAATGGCATCTCGATTTGTAAGGAACAGTTACAGACCGAGACTTGCTTATTACTCATGTGCCACAAAAACAGCAGGGCAGTACCAGTATAACCCAGAAATATTAGCAAAATTAGGGTTATTTAGTTTTAGAGAAAGCGGTTCGGGGGGAAAATATTTAATTTGTTTAAATATTCAAGGTCAATTTTAGAGATCTCTCCCCCAAAAATTTTTTTTATACCCAGGCTGTATCTAGAACAAAGGGGCGTCTCTACGCTTGAGGAAGAAGTTTCTCATAAACTTTGAAAGGGTTTCTTTACTGTAAAAGCGTGAGGCTATGGAATTCTTGCCAGAGGAAATTTTCCTGGGAAAATTTGTAAGAGTTTAAAGAGGGTTGGTACTTTTAGATGTAATAAAAAAAAACAAATTATAGTGACCAGGATCTGGGAAGGGTTGGATACATTTCTGATTTTAATATATAAAAGTTATAGTGCCAGGATTTGGGAAGGGTTGGATACATTTTGATGTAATAACGAACAAGTTTTAGTGACCAGAATTCTGGAGAAGGGTTGGATTTTCATTTTAGAGTAATAATATAACAAGTTATAGTGGGCCAGAAAATTTGGGGAAAGGGGTTTGGGTCATTTCTAGATGTAATATTAAAAGTTTATAGTGACCCGGATTTGGGGGAAGGGTCTGGATACATTTCAGATGTAAAAATTAACAAGTTATAGTGACCCGGAATTGGAGAAGGGGCTGAATAATTTTTAGATGTAATATAACAAGTTCTAGTGTCGGATTTGGAGAAAGGGGTTTGGGTAATTTTAGATGTTTAAAAATAGAAACAAGTTATAGTGACCAGGATTCTGGAGAAGGGTCTGGATACATTCTCTAGATGTAATAATTAGAAAAGTTATAGTGATCGGGGAATTCTGGAGAAGGGTCTGGATACATTTCTAGATGTAAAATAGAACAAATTATAGTGATCGGATTCTGGAGAAGGGTTGGATACATCTTAGATGTAATTTAAAAGAAAAAGTTATAGTGATCGGGATTCTGGAGAAGGGTCTGGAGACATTTGAGATGTAATAATATAACAAGTTATAGTGAACAAAGGGTTCTGGAGAAGGGTTGGATACATTTCTAGATGTAATAATAGAACAAGTTTAGTGGGCCAGGATTCTGGAGGAAGGGTCTGGATAATTTCTAGATGTAATTATATAAAAGTTATAGTGACCAGGGGTTTGGAGAAGGGTCTGGTTTCATTGTCTAGATGTAATATTAAAACAGGGTTTTAATGAACAGGAATCTGGAGAAGGGTCGGATACATTTCTAGATGTAATAATATAACAAGTTAAAGTGACAGGATTCTGGAGAAGGGTCTGGATACATTTCTAGATGTAATAATATAACAAGTTATAGTGCCAGGATTTGGGAAGGGTCGGATAATTTCTAGATGTAATATATATACCCGGGGTATGTGACGGGATTTGGAGAAGGGTTTTGGTTACATTTCTAGATGTAAAAATATAACAAGTTAAGTGACCAGGATTCTGGAGAAGGGTCTGGATACATTTCTAGATGTAATTAAAATAACAAGTTAAAGTGACCGGATTCTGGAGAAGGGTCTGGATAATTTCTAGATGTAATTAATATAACAAGTTATAGTACCAGGATTCTGGAGAAGGGTCTGGATACATTTCTAGATGTAATAATATAACAAGTTAAAGTTTACCAGGATTCTGGAGAAGGGTTGGAGACATTTCTAGATGTAATAATATAACAAGTTAAAGTGACCAGGATTCTGGAGAAGGGTCTGGATACATTTCTAGATGTAATAATATAACAAGTTATAGTGACCAGGATTCTGCAGAAGGGTCTGGATCATAATAGGCTGAACTGGATGCATGCAGACTCACGGACTGGCCCACAGTTGATTAGAGGAACCCCCCAGTGGGCCCCTGGGCATGCTGTGCCCCTTTCAGGGAGAAAGGCAGTGAAAAGTGTCAGAAAGAGGCAGAGTGCAAGATTCAAGTGCAGTATATGCAGTCTTGTACAAGAACTGTAAGGCCCCAAGTATCACCTCCACTGGTGGTCCCAAGAATCAACTCCACTTCTGGGCTCCAAGAATTAACTCCATTGATGGATCCCGAGAATCAACTCCACTGGGAGGCCCCGAGAATCAACTCCAGTGGTGGGTCCCAAGCATTAACTCCACTGGTGGACCCCAAGAAACAACTCTACTGGTGGGCCCCAAGCACCAATTCCACTGGTGGGTCCCAAGAACCAACTCCACTGGTGGTCCCCAGGAAACAACTCTACTGGTGGGTCCCAAGAATTATCTCCACTGGTGACCCGAAGAATCAACTCAACTGGTGGGTCCCAAGAAACCACTCCACTGGTGGGTCCCAAGAAACAACTCCACTGGTGGGTCCCAAGAAACAACTCTATTGGTGGGTCCCAAGAATTATCTCCACTGGTGACCCCCAAGAATTACCTCCACTGGTGGGTCCCAAGAATCATCTCCACTGGTGGGTCCCAAGAAACAACTCTACTGGTGGGCCCCAGGCAACAACGCGACTGGTGGGTCCCAAGAATTATATCCACGGGTGACACCAAGAATCATCTCCACTGGAGTGTCCCAAGTAACAACTCTACTGTTGGGTCCCAAGAATCCTCTCCACTGGTGGGTCCCAAGGAACAACTCCACTGGTAGGTCCCAAGAAACAACTCTACTGGTGGGATCCCAAGAATGAACTCCACTGGCGGGATCACAAGAATCATCTCCACTAGTGTGCCCCAAGAATCATCTCCACTGGTGGCTCAAAGAATTAGATTTACTGGTGTGCCCCAGGCACCCCAGGCCGGCACTGGATGGACATCTGTCTTTTTTCATCCTTACAAACCACGTAACAGGTTTACCACTCCTTTCTATCACAAGACTTCTATCTTCACTTGTATCCGAGATATTCTTCTCAACTACTCCTCCAGACTGTAGACCAATTTAGAACCTTAGCTCCTGAGCTGGAGATACCAATCCTTAAATCAGACATGTCTCAAATCCCTCAGGATTGCAGCTGATATCACCGGTCCTAGGACCTGGGACGTCTCAAGGTTTGGTCCTGGTTTGCACACAACCAGCCGTGAGGTTCCTGCAACTCTCTCATCTAAGGACCTTAAGATTATAATGTCCAATTTTTTGGTGCCTGGAACAATAAAAAAGAACAAAATCCTGGTGAACTCATAAATGGGAAAAGACCAGGACTCTCATCCAGGATACATTATGCCAAAGGAAAAAGACATAATGCCCAGCGAGAGAGGAGGTCAACGAAAAAGAGGAAGACCGGCAATGAGTTAGATCAACACAATAGATATGGAGGCCAAACTCCCTGTAGTCGCCGACTAACTTTATACCTATCACAGTTCAGAACAACCATCCACACAGTCGTGATGAGTCGAAGTCAACTTGTGTCGGGATTCGATCTCCTGGACCCTTGAATCCCAGCCTTTACCTGCCACTGAGCTATTGGTCCTTTGGACAGCTCCGTGCTGAACCTTGTTAGGTCCTGTTTTCCCACCCCTGCCCTGTGCACATGTTGCCCCACCCCGGATTTCCTTTTTAACCCCAGCCTTGAATTCCTCCATGTGAGGTTATTGTGCTTGCTATAATCTTGTTGTCCAGTTTGGTCAAATTTTAGCTATTGTGCTTCGCCCTTTTTTTTCCTTACCGACTCGCTTCCTCCCCCCTCGAAAAGACTAAAAACGCCCGCAACGTTACCGACCTCGGCTTGTGACTACGTTCCCCTTAAAGGTGGGTGCCTATTAGTCCAACCTAAGACTCTAACCAGTCCAGATCGTGACAGAATAACCTCACCCAAAAGGGGAGTTGTTTGAACACCCTGAGGGCAAAGTGGAGCTTCGGGAAATTTTTGGTCCCACTTATCGGGGAAAATTTTTCAAAATTCAACCCTGGGCTGGATCAAAAAAAGGAATAATTGAGCTTCAAAGGCAACTTCTTGATATGCGAAACGGGGCTCAGATTAAATGCAGATCCCTTGCTGCAAGTTTAAGGGGATCGCCACCATTACCGAGGTTTCTTAAACCCAATGCCGAATTTTTTTCCCAATGCAGCCTCCCCCTTTCACCCAGGATAGAAAAAGAGTGCTTTTTATTATCAATTTTTGACAGATGAAGCTCTTGCAGGGCCTCACTTTTTGGGGAAAAGAACTGTGACCTTTTAAATGACTTAGGGGGATTTTATCACTGTATGAACCAAAGTGTTTGATGACCCAAACGTTGTGCCCAGCTGAGGCCAAATTACATAATCTTCGGCAAGGGCGGCGCTCGGGGTTGGAGTACACAGCAAAATTTTCGTCGCTGGGTAGCGACACCACATGGAATCCAGCAGCCCAGAAGAGCTTTTTAGAGGGGGTTATCAGAATTGGGAAGGATGGCTTGCCAGAGTTGAGGCCCCTAAATTTTGGGTTTTTGTTCGCGTGCATAGAATGATCAGGGGCTTGCTGAAGTAGAAGGGAAAGACTGCAGGTGCAGAATCAGTCCTACCTACTCCTTTAGCCAATCAGCATTAAAACCCCAAGAAAAAGGCCTGAAACTCCCTAAAAACCTATGCAGTTTGATTTTTTGCCCCGAAAACCGCTTACTGCAGCGAAAAAGAGAGGCGCCGTAAAAAAATGGTGCCTCAAATTGGGGGGGGCTCTAACATTTTTGCCTTTAACTGTCCAAAAAGATTCAGAGGTCTATAGCCGTACATGTGCCAAGACAGAAAGCAATCTTGATCTTTCTGAATCCCAAGTTCTGTTGTGCAAAAACCATCTCATCCGTGACTGTAGACAAATACTATCACCATCCTCCTTTTTCATCACCCATACAAGTCAATTTGGGAGCCATAAAATGCAAATTTCAGCCATGTTGAATTAGGTGCAGGAGGAAATTTCATGGACTTAAATTTGCACTTGATAATAACATTGCGGCAGAAAAAAACCCCACAAAAATTGAAAGGGAAAAAGTTGATGGTCCCCTTTCATTGGGATGAAAACTCAGGACAACGAACTTGGAACCCCCTATTGCCCCTAATCATCATAAAAACTAAAGTTTTATCTAAATTTCCTCTCCAAGCCCCAAAAAATTTTTGGGGGATTCCAGGGTTTGCAATCCATAACCCTTCTATCAACGGGGAACAAGAACTGTTTCCCTTCCCTTCTAGTATGTAAGAAAAATTGCATAAAAAAGTCATCTTTTAAAAAAACAATTACAAATTTCCCAAGTTTTCCCTCAGCAGATTTGTGATAATTTACCACCCCGTATCAACAGTTTCAGTGACGTCGTAGAAAAGGAAAGTGTCAATTCCCCCCTCACCGTCCTTATGATTGAAAGAGTTGCTTCCGGGGACCCACCACCCTTTTGGGCAAATTTTACAACCTTGGGAAAACCGGAATTTATAAGTATTTCGGAATACTTGGGAAAAATTTAAAAAAAGGCTTCATTCAAACCTTCCCACCCCCAGCGGGGCCCCCCTTGTTCTTTGTGGGACAAAAACCTGGGCCCCATGTATTGACTACAGGAATAAAAAAAATTATATTAAAAATCGTTTCCTTTCCATTTTTCCGGGTTGGGGGAAAGACCCCGTTCTGCAATTTTTTTTACCAAAGGGATTAAGGGGGGGCCAAAAAAAACTCATAAGCATTGCCCAGGAGTGGTGGAAGATGCCTTTAAAAAACCAGAAGGGACATTTTAAATACCTAGTTATGTCATTTGGCCTGTGTATGCTCCTGCAAATTTCCGATTTCAAAATGAGTTTTTCGAGACTTCCCAGATCTTTGTGGGGGGAAAATCGATGATATTTTATTTTCAGACACCGGGGGAGGAACATCGAAGACGGTTCAATAGCCCGGAACGACTACAGGTAATAATCTTTAATCAAACTGGAAAAAAATGGATTTTTAAACAAATAAAATTCCCAATTTCTTGGATATATCCCCCCCAAAAGGGACTAAGTAGGATCCCAGTAAAATCAAAGCTGTGGTGGAATGGCCCACTCCAAAAAAATTTGAAGGAGTTCAAAAAAATTTATTGGGTTTGCAAATTTTTACAGGAGATTCAAAAAAGACTTTTCCAAGACCTTTCCCAAAACCCCTTGCTCAAAAGAAAAAAAAGGGTTCTCTTGGCCCCCAAAACAGAGGTGCCCTTTAACAAAAATTTAAAAACTACTTTTTTTCCGCTCCATAGGCATCCAAAAAACCCGAGTTACCTTTCATTGTTTGGGTAGATGCCTCAGACTCTTCTGGGGGAGTGGGCCTGTCCAAAAGGGGTTTGGGGACAAAAAGCAACTTCATCCATAGCATTTTCTTTCAATACCATGTCATCTGCAGAAAGAAACTATGACATTGGGAATAAAGAACTGTTTGCCATTAAAGTTGCCTTTCTCCGAATGGAGACACTTTTGGAAGGAGCCAATCATCCCATAATGGGATTTAGGACCACAAAAATTTAGAGTTCATCCGTACAGAAAAGATTATCGGCAAGACAGGCACGGTGGCGTTATTTTTTCCAGATTTAATTTTATTTTTTCTTTTCGACCCGGTTCAAGAAATGGCAAGTGTGCTTTGTCCAGGATTCTTGCTGAACCACAGGAGAGGTCTAAAAAAAGAGTCCCCCTATTTTGTCGCCAAAAAATTTTGTGGAATCTTTACTCCAAAGAACTTTCAACAAGGGGCAGAGAGGATACCAAATGACCCTTTTCTTAACCATCCCTTTAAGGAGTGGATCTTTTTTTCAAAGATGGGTTATGGAGGCAGGAACATAGGTTTATTACCGAATCCGCACGACTTGAAGTCCTCAAAATTAATCCCGATCAAAATGCAGTCATCTTTGGGGTTCGAAAAAATTGAACTACTGCTTCGTTCATTTTGGGGGCCTAATTGTAAAAAGATTTTTTAAAATATGGTTCCTTTGCTTAACATGTGACGAAACAAGGACCTCGATCTCTTTAGGTTTTCTTCAACCGCTTCCATTTCATCCAAACCCTGGGGGGTCAAATTTTTATGGATTCATTTTTTGGATCTTCCCCCATCTAAGGAAATATACCCTCCTTGTTGTTGTGGCCGCTTACTAAAAAGGCCCCCTTTCATACCTACTAGAGGAAACCCTATGCGAAAAAACGCAGAATTGATGGGGCAAGGAAATATTTTGCTGCATGGGGGATTCCTGAAATGTAGTTTCAGATAGAGATATAAAATTACATCACGATTTTGGAAAAACTTTGTAAGCCTTAGGAGTCACTGAAATCTCTCTACCGCTTTTCATCCCCAATCTAATGGCCAGGAAAAAGGACTAATCAAACTTTGGAACAATACCCGGTTGTTTTATTTTCCCACCCCCAGGATGATGGGTGGACTATTTGCCAACGCAGAGTTTTTCCCAAAAAACAATGCCCAAAAATAGTCACATCACAAACCGTTTTATGCTTACCTTTGGGTTCATCCAGTCTTTTTCCTAATCTACCAATAAGTACACCCTATTCCTGCTGTTTCCCCCCAGATTAACTAAATTGAAAGAAATCAGGAAAAAACTAAAAAAAGAAAAGGAAGCTCAAGAAGAATATAAAAAATCAGGAAAAAATCGCAAGGCCTTCCCCCCAATTTAAAATTGGGGATAAGGTTGGGTTTTTACAAAAATCTAAAAAACCCGTCCCTCTCCAAAATTGGGGCAGAAATTATAGGACCTTTCAGATTTTTTCACAAATTTTAACCAAAAATGGCTTTCCGCCCCAAAACTTCCAACAAACTGAAAAACCATCAGTGTTCCCGTGTTTATCAAGCCATTCAAAGAAATCCTTTTCCCGGAAGAAATCAGCCACCTCCTGACCAGTTAAATCCAAGGGCAGGGAAAAATACATGGTGGAAAAAATTTTGGGCTCTAGAATTTTCAGAGGGCAATTGCAATTCTTGTGCAAAGGAAGGGGATGGACCAGGGAAAATTCATGGAAACCCGAAAAAAATGTTCACGCCCCTAGGCTTTACAAAGGCCTTCTCAGGACCCAGAAAAAAAACCAGCCCCGAGATGTCCGAGGCCCCCGAAAAGGGGGGGACTAATGCGGGATTCAACTCCTGGACCCTTGAATCCCCGACCGTTACCCTGCTCAGAGCTATTGGTCCTTTGGACAGCTCCCGGGGCTGAACCTTTTTAGGTCCTTGTTCCCCAGCCTGCCCTGTGACATCATGTTGCTCCACCCTGGACTTCCTATTAAACCCCGCCCTTTAACTTCCTCCATGTGAGGTTTTTTGTGCTGCTATAATCTTTCCCTGTCCAGTTTTCTGTCTACCGTTTATGCTATTTGGGGTTCGACCTTTGCTTTTCCCTTTCGGGATAGCTTCCTGTGCTCCTCGAAGACTGACATCGCCCGCAGTTAGGGCCTTTGGGGGTTTCCCACTACGCTTGCTGCCGCTCCTCGAAGACTGACACGCCCGCAGTTTTTCCGATCTGGTTACCCCACTAGTTGCTGCCTGCCCTCGAAGACGACATCGCCCGCACGTTACCGACCTCGGCTTACCGACTACGTTGTCCTGCCCCCAAAGACTGACATCGCCCCACTTTCCGACCTCTGGGCTTTCCCATAGCTTCGCCTGCTCCTCGAAGATGACATCGCCCCCACGTTACCACCTTGGTTGTCGACTCGCTTTTCAGGTGGGTGCCTAAATTTGTCACAAAAGACTCTAACCAGCTCCAGATCGTGACAACTTGTGTCTAAATAGGTTGCTCCATAAATGTGTTCTCTGAGCCTGTCTTTCAATTTATGGCTAGTACAGCTGATGTACAGTATCTCACAAAAGTAAGTACACCCCTCATATTTTCTTAAACATTGTTTTATATTTTTCAGGGAAAATCGAGGATCTGACACTTTGATACAAAGTAAGTAGTCGTGCTCGGTTGTATACAGGGGAATGGGGTGCCCCAAAATATCTAAAACAGAGTACACCCCTTTGTGACAACAAACGTGAGTACAACCCCCCAAAAGGCAAAAAAAGTGGGACACCTATGGGGCAACAAAAGTGAGTGACCCCTAAGTGACAACAAAAATGAGTGCCCCCTAAATGCAACAAAGTAGGAACCCTCATGACAACAAAAGTGAATACACCTCTATGTGACAACAAAAGTGAGTGCACCCCTAAGTGACAATAAAAGTGAGTACACCTCTAAGTGACAATGGGCAAATTGTGCCCATTTTTCCATTTTCCCTCCACTCACCTTTGTGAGATACTGTATAAGCGACTGCACTGAACACATTTGATACAATAAACTATAGAACGTGCCTGGAAATGAATGAAATTGCATATGTTGTAATTGTTACCATCTATCAAATTATTCATTGTCTTTGTAGGTATTACAAACCTGCAACAAGAGCACCTATTACCCCCCACACCTAAAAACCTTTGACACAAATCCAAGTATTTGTTCATCGGTGACTACTGATCACACTGGGTGAAAGGATACTTGGTAAAGTTGGTGCTTTATGTGTCACAAACTTGTAACCTTTGTCCAAGATACAGTCAAGCTTCTCGCCCTTTGACAAAATAAGCAGATATGGATCCACAGTGTTTCTCACCTCCTTAGACTGTGCACTTTTGTAGCACAAAACCCCCCTTGCCCATATCACTCATTGTGTAATGTGCTTTTCCCCAAATAAAATCTCTCTGACTTTTTTATCTGCAATAGATTCTGATGCCAGATTGGAGTCGGGGAGGAATTTTTTCCCTAAAATGAGGACAATTGGCTTCTACCTCATTGGGGTTTTTGCTTCCTCTGGATCAACACTAGGCTGAACACTTGTCTTTTTTGGGCCTTACACACTATGGAACTATGTAGACTGAGCTCGTCACCACATCCAGTTCTGGGGGCTGCGTTTTTGGAATTTATTGGTAATGAGCATTTCTTCTTTGTGGTAACGCTCTGTCATAGGACAATCTCTTTTGACTCTTCTCTACCCTCCCACTGATCTGCCTCATAGACAGTGATGAGGGTGACATGATTTACCATATAACATGCTGTTCCCAGACGTGGGCCTGCAATACGTGGTCGTCCGGATCTTTTTGGTGCATAAATCAGCAATAAGCCAAATATCCAAAACATGGAATTTCCTGAAACAAATATATAAAAAACAAACCAAAAGCAAATTCTGCTACGACCGCCAGACCTGTCGTCCAGATGATACATGTAGCGTTCCCCACAACGAAACCCCCTCATCTGATCTATCACAGTCAATGGCTCCACGCTCTCACCATTCTCACAAGTAACCCTTGACTCCGCTTTGTCCTTCAAACCGCACCTCCAAGCCCTGACCCCCTCCTGTCGCCTCCACCTGAAAAGTATTTCCCGAATCCGCTCCCTTCTTGACTTTGACTCCACTAAATTGCTTGTTTATGCCCTCATCATCTCACGCCTGGATTACTGCCACACTCTTCTCTTCTGCTACACTTATTCCCCTTCAGTCCATCCTCAACTCCACTGCCCGACTGGTCCACCTCACCTTCACTTGTCTTCTGCCTCTTCCTTGTCCCAATCCCTTCACTGGCTCCCCGTTGTCCAGAGAATTCATTCCAAGCTGCTAACCCTGACTTACAAAGCTCTCCACAACCTCTCCCTTCCATACATCTCTGCCCTAATCTCCAGATACCTCCCCTCTCGCAATCTCCGCTCCTCATAGGACCTTCTTCTCTGCTCTCCTCTTATCAGCTCCTCCCATAACCGCCTCTAAGACTTCTCCCGTGCTTCACCCACACTCTGGAACTCACTGCCCCAACACCTCAGACTCTCCCCCACTTTCACCTGAAAACCCATCTGGTCAGGATAACCTATAACCTACACTTACCCTGCTGCCAGTACAGCATAATACACACATCTCCGGCCCCCAGCTTCTGTCTGCCCCTTCTCTATTGTAGATTGTAAGCTCTTGTGGGCAGGCATCTCTCTCCTTCCATATCAGCATATTACTTACTGTTATTGTATTTATCCTATATTATATTTGTCTTATATTATGTACCTGAACCCCTTGGCTTGTACACTGCCCTGCGAGAGAAGAGGACGACTGAGCAGCCAGTGCAGCCTCTGTGATAAAGGCTAAACTACTGGCTATGTAATAAATTCAATGAGCTCTGCAGAATAACCTGAATATTTCAATAGATACAATTCTATGGCTCTTAATGCCGATATGTGGGGAATAGAGGTGTAAAGTGATTGGATATCACACGTCAGCCAGGAAACCCCTGAACCCCACACAAGTCCTCAAGAACATCCAATGTGTGTTCTCTATCCTGAAGACAGTCCATACAACGTGGGACCAAGGGCTGAAGAGGAAGAGCTACCCATTCACATCATCTCTCATGCAAAGAACAAATGCCGCCGCTACAGGCCTCATGGGTGGCGGGAATTTGTTTCTATGAGCTTTGGGCAACGCATGGAGAATGAAGATACTAGAGTGATCGACCAAAAGATAGACCCACTCACATTTGATCAAACGTCCCATCACCAATGCCTCCTGCACCAGAAGACCTAAAACAGAATGGGTCATTGGTTGGATCGGTCCTTTGTTGGTTTAACTTCTTAAAGGGGTTGTCTAACTACACTGATTCATCTGACCTCAGTCCTGTTTTCTTGCTTTCATTTTTAATTCAGGGGTGTGTTTACTGTCTTCGACTAGGCTGCAGTAGAAGCCAGGTCGGTAGTTATAGTGACCAGTGCTGTCAGCCTATCAGGAGAGATCAAACAGGTCTCTAGCTATAGTGACCAGCGCTGGCAGCCTATCATGAGAGATAGAACAGGTCTGTATCTATAGCAACCAGTACTGGCAGCCTATCAGGAGAGATCAAACAGGTCTGTAGCTATAGCAACCAGTGCTGGCAGCCTATCAGGAGAGAGTAAACAGGTCTGTAGCTATAACAACCAGTGCTGGCAGCCTATCAGGAGAGAGTAAACAGGTCTGTAGCTATAGCAACCAGTGCTGGCAGCTTATCATGAGAGATTGAACAGGTCTGTAGCTATAGCAACCAGTGCTGGCAGCCTATCAGGAGAGATCAAACAGGTCTGTAGCTATAGTGACCTGAGGAGCTGATGCAGCCCATACAAGAGGGGATATCTAGGAATAGATAGGACACTGTTAATGGACACAAATGGAAAAGTGACTTGTTTTTGCAACATCTTTAACATAAAAAGCAGCAATGCCTGTAGTGAGACAACCCCTTTAAGGAAGAAGCTTTTTTTTTTTCCACGTTTGTTTTTCCCTCCTCGCCTTCCCAGAGCCATAACTGTTGTATTTGTCCATCTATCTAGACACCTTAGGGCTTTTATTTTGCAGGACAAACTGTTCTTTCCAATAGGTCATTAACCAAACCATAGAATACACTGGGAGACCATACAAAAAACTCTGTGGGGCAAAATGTGAAAAAAGACGTACTTGTGCCTTGTTTGCAGGATTTTATTTTTACGGCGTTCACTCTGCGGTATAAATGCTGTGTTTTCTGTATTCTGCAGGTTGATACCATTCTGGCAATACCCAATGTGTAGGATTTGCTTTATGCTACAGTACCGTAAAAAAATCCAAAGATTTTCTATTTTTGAAATTTGCACAGCAGCGGAATATTCTGCGACCAATACATTTTTTGCACTTCCACCCATAGATCTAAGTGAGGCGGCAATCTTTTGTGGACTGAAGTGCACTTTTTATTGGTACCAGTTTGAAATAGCTGTGACTTTTGTGAACACTTTTATTCCAATCTTTAGAGGACCTAAAATGACACAATTTTGGGGTTTGGAATTTTTTTCCAGTTGCCCTTGTAGAACTCCCTAAAATTGTCTCTCAACCATGCTGACCCTAACAACACGACTTCCTTAATAGGTCCCTAAAAACCTGTCCTTAGCACCAGACTCCATTGTCCCTAATATATCCCTGATGATATCCCTAAAATGTCCCTGAGCAATGCTAACCTTATAAACAAGACTTCACTAACCTTTCCTTAAAGACCTTTTCCTAGAGCTTTTCGTAACAACAGACCCCACTGGCCCAATTTTATCCCTGAAGGACACCTTAACAATGTATTTAAGCTATGTTGACCATAACAACTAGACTTCCCTAATTTGTCCCTAAAAAACTGTCCATAGCACTGTCACTAACACCAGATCCCACTGTCCCTAATCTATCCCTGATGATATCCCTAAAATCTCCCTGAGCAATGCTAACCTTATAAACAAGACTACAATAATCTGTCCCTAAAAACCTTTTCCTAGAGCTGTCCCTAACAACAGATCCCACTGGTCCTATTCTGTCCCTGAAGAACACCCTAACAATGTCTCTAAGTTATGTTGATATCCCTAAAATGTCCCTCAGCAAAGCTGACCCTATTAACGTGACTTTCCTAATATGTCCATAAAAAACTCTCTCTAGAGCTGTCTGTAAAAACAGACCCCACTGGCCCTGAAGAACACCCTAACAATGTTTCTAAGCTATGTTGACCCTTTCAACTAGACTTCCCTAATCTGTCCCTAAAAAAACTGTCCCTAGCACTATCCCTAACACCCGAGGCCACTGGCTCCAGCTATGCGGACCCTAACCAAATAGCACAGAACCACCAAAGATAACTCAGGAATAGATGACACTGAAAGACCGACACAGGGCAGAACAGAAGCAACAAAAGTCTAAGGATAAGCAGGCGCTAACTAACTAGCCACAGAAAACTAACCCAGAACAGGACACTACAGGACTAAACATTTGAGAAACTAGTAGAAAAATGCAAGCAGATCACAAGACTCAAGCTCTCAGCTAACAGTATACTCTGCGCCAGCCACCAAGTGAAGCTCAGCTTTATAGAGGGCTACCAATCAACCATTCCCACTAATGGAGCACCACATGGTCAGCTCATAGCCATGAAAGTTGTTTGAGGCAGCGGCATAGCACATTGCTGCAGTATAACCTCAGTCACATAGCATTTGCCTCACCTGATCTAGTAAGTTGGAGATAAAATGGAAGGATTCCTGCCATTAGTAATGAGCTCCTGACCTCCTACTGGGTAGGACAATGATGCTCATACATCAGGTGGCCAGTGTGGACCTTGCTTGGTGCCACCAGTATCTTCATATCACCCGGCTATCACATAATATCAGTTGTAGAACGTATCTTGTCTTCTCGGAATAACTCTCGGGAAGAGACAATGAAGTTTGTCTTCTATAGACGGGAGACTTTCGATGCTCGGAACTGATTTTGTGCTCCGGATACTTTTGCTATGGCCCCCAGTTGCCCCAGTGACTAAGCTCATAACCTGTGCGCTGGATCAGCAGGTGCAGACCTCAGTCCATGACTTCCCCTGATCATCCAATGTTACAGAGTCCTGCGAGGAGACGTCCAGAATAATGAAGCGTTCAGCTGGGTCTCCCAGTGACGCATTGTTCTAATTAAATCCACGCGGGAGGAGAGAGCATTGCAGGAAGAAGATTGCCACTGAGATCTATACACCACTGCATTACAGTCACTGGTAACACATCACTGCAGTGTAGCCTCAGTCACTGGTAACACATCACTGCAGTGTAGCCTCAGTCACTGGTAACACATCACTGCAGTGTAGCCTCAGTCACTGGTAACACATCACTGCAGTGTAGCCTCAGTCACTGGTAATACTCCACATCACTGCAGTGTAGCCTCAGTCACTGGTAATACTCCACATCACTGCAGTGTA